>JARJCN010000093.1:0-173236 GCA_029282135.1 Mycena belliarum
GTGCCAGTGTGTGTGACCGTCGGGACTTGGGACCTCTCTAGGTTGAATCCCCTTCAAAAACAATTGATTCTATATCTGACCATTGAGCCGCGCCTTGTCCGACACCTTATCAATTGCCACTTTTGTCTTGGTCTGGATCAAAGAATTACAATGGTCGAAGCTTGTCTTGTGGGGAAGCATTTCCTTGTGTTATTCATTTGCGGACTATGTGAGATCGGTTTGCATATCGTGACTGGTACTACCCGGCTGCTCTACTATGCTAACCCAGCATCACACGGCTGCTATCCTATCTCCGGTTATTACACTCCGAATCTGTCTGTCTGGAAAAATTTACTTTAACCGAAACTCTGTGGTGGTATTACACGGCTGCCTAACTTGGCTAACCCAGTATCACACGGCTGCTCTCTGTCTCCCGTTATGACACTTCCGAATCCAGCTGGAATAATTTACTATCACCAAGACTTGTGTCTGGTATCACGCGGCGGACACGCGCTTGACCGTCGTCGCCTTGTCAGAGACGCCCCAGGTATTGTGATCAATGCAACTTGCGTGCTTGATGCATTGAAGCCAACACCTTGAAAGTGGTTGAGTCCTCCAAGCGAGATTATCAGATGCGCGCTGACTCTGTACACTCGAGATATTCAAGCGAAGAATGTGAAATCAGTAAGATCGGGCAATGGATCAAGTCCACATTCTCACATGTCGGAATGTACTAATGACTTGAGTGTGTCAATGATGTAGCAGAATACAAGCCCAACCACTTTGAAGCGGTCAATGATACTTGATTCGGACTTGCGTGTAACGGACCACAAGGCCAATAGCCTTCAACCGGTCAATGATACTACTCATTTTCACCTGAGTTGATAGACCAAGTCACTGTTCCCACAAGCCGTAATGTACCGTTGAGGCAAACCTGACTTGATTCCAGTAATGTAACAGAAGACACTAGTCAAATGACCTTCAAGCTGGTCAAGGTTCTTACCAATCTCGACTTGAACTGACATTGATTGACAAAAGCAAGTCCTTTTCTACACTCCGATCCTCCGCCGCACTCCAACTGCTTGTCCAATCTCCGCCGTCTCTTCGCACCCTTCCGTTCCTCATCGAATGACACGCTATTCACACCTCCGACACGTACTTGACACACTCCCAGTCCACGCATCGCTCCCGCTGACCAGTCTCATCAAATCTGCCATGCGCCTCTGCCCTGTGTCCCAATCCCTTCCGGCCCGCGCTCAATCAGATTCTCCTCAAAAATCCGCTCCCGGTGGTATACAACCTTTCTGATCTTGTCTCTCGGTTGCTGTGCGGACTTAGTTTACGACAACCTCCCATGTCCCGATATCACTCCGCACCTGGATCCGGCCACTTGGACTCAGTGGCGTGTGACTTCCCACCAGCTTACTACTGCGCGGACTTAGTTTACGACAACCTCCCATGTTCTTATATCCCTCCGCCCCTTGGCCGGGTGGCATACAACCTCTCCGGATTCCATCTCTCTCTGTGATGGATACCTCTGGTACGCGGTGATGTTTTGACCAAGCTAGACTTTCTCAACACATCCCGTGGACTCTGTCTCATGGTCTCGTACCTCGGTCGGTGCACCCCTTCGTCTTGTCACATTTGTCAGGTGTGCGTCTGATAAATACGCCAAAGAAAATACTCGTTGGGTGAGATCGGCTAAGTGTTGACCTCCCGAACCTATATCATCTGAAAGCCCTTTGAAAACTGACTAATTGGCCATCTTGACTTGGCCCGATACATTGCCCATTGAGTTGATTTATTATTTTTGTTTAATTAATGATTGAGTGAAACTCACCCAGAAATATTCCGTGTGCCAGTGTGTGTGACCGTCGGGACTTGGGACCTCTCTAGGTTGAATCCCCTTCAAAAACAATTGATTCTATATCTGACCATTGAGCCGCGCCTTGTCCGACACCTTATCAATTGCCACTTTTGTCTTGGTCTGGATCAAAGAATTACAATGGTCGAAGCTTGTCTTGTGGGGAAGCATTTCCTTGTGTTATTCATTTGCGGACTATGTGAGATCGGTTTGCATATCGTGACTGGTACTACCCGGCTGCTCTACTATGCTAACCCAGCATCACACGGCTGCTATCCTATCTCCGGTTATTACACTCCGAATCTGTCTGTCTGGAAAAATTTACTTTAACCGAAACTCTGTGGTGGTATTACACGGCTGCCTAACTTGGCTAACCCAGTATCACACGGCTGCTCTCTGTCTCCCGTTATGACACTTCCGAATCCAGCTGGAATAATTTACTATCACCAAGACTTGTGTCTGGTATCACGCGGCGGACACGCGCTTGACCGTCGTCGCCTTGTCAGAGACGCCCCAGGTATTGTGATCAATGCAACTTGCGTGCTTGATGCATTGAAGCCAACACCTTGAAAGTGGTTGAGTCCTCCAAGCGAGATTATCAGATGCGCGCTGACTCTGTACACTCGAGATATTCAAGCGAAGAATGTGAAATCAGTAAGATCGGGCAATGGATCAAGTCCACATTCTCACATGTCGGAATGTACTAATGACTTGAGTGTGTCAATGATGTAGCAGAATACAAGCCCAACCACTTTGAAGCGGTCAATGATACTTGATTCGGACTTGCGTGTAACGGACCACAAGGCCAATAGCCTTCAACCGGTCAATGATACTACTCATTTTCACCTGAGTTGATAGACCAAGTCACTGTTCCCACAAGCCGTAATGTACCGTTGAGGCAAACCTGACTTGATTCCAGTAATGTAACAGAAGACACTAGTCAAATGACCTTCAAGCTGGTCAAGGTTCTTACCAATCTCGACTTGAACTGACATTGATTGACAAAAGCAAGTCCTTTTCTACACTCCGATCCTCCGCCGCACTCCAACTGCTTGTCCAATCTCCGCCGTCTCTTCGCACCCTTCCGTTCCTCATCGAATGACACGCTATTCACACCTCCGACACGTACTTGACACACTCCCAGTCCACGCATCGCTCCCGCTGACCAGTCTCATCAAATCTGCCATGCGCCTCTGCCCTGTGTCCCAATCCCTTCCGGCCCGCGCTCAATCAGATTCTCCTCAAAAATCCGCTCCCGGTGGTATACAACACTTCATGGTTCTGTGACGTTGCCACTCGACCCTCCAGTCAAATGGCATTCTTAGATATATTGCTGCACCTCCCAGTACTGGCCCAATATTCTGACCCCAGTCGTTGCATGTCATTCCAGCATGTCGGAACTTGATCTGGTACATATGAGAAGCCTTCACTTCACCCCTACTGCTCCCAGACAGACACATCACTTTTTGATGTCCGGATTATCCCACCGCCACCTTCGAAGTCCAGGTAAGCTGATGTAGTCTGCAAACTCCAATTAGTGATGATCTACCAAGGATAAATAGCGCCACCATAGAACAGAACCACTCCAACGTGCAGGAATATTCCTGAGAATTACCTTATCTAATTTCTTGCTCAGACCATTCAGAAAATTGTCGGAAAGACAAACATTGCTTATTCATCCCCCCAGGCATTGGTTGTCGAGCTCGCAGGTCTACTGCACTCGTAGGATTGGTCGGCCGAATCCTTCCGGGCCCCTAAAGCCTCGGTACCGAAAGGAAATGGCCCCGAGCGGTAATGTCACTTGAACGGATTGGTAGATACCTTGCATTGACAGTGGAGGACTTGGCAACCACTGCTGAGAACCATTCCGCGCGGTACTTCGGATGGCAAGTTCAATCCGGAGCGGCATACTAATGTACTCAGATTATGGATGGTGGAAGCTAAGCCAAACAGACGGGGGACCCGGTCTTGAGAGCATTGTCCTCGTCATGTGCGTCAAGTAGTAGATCACCGACTAGTCCAGCTCAAAAAGATTTGGAGTCGGCGCTCTGCGCTAGCGTGCACCCTGAGATCAGCGATAAATACAGAACAGCGGAGGCCATACATCCTTGAGCCTTGGTTCGGGCAAGTTAGCGAGAATACTGCGCGCAGGGGCTCCCGGGCACGAGCAATCCAGTTGAGGCCCGCAGACGCTTGAGGGTGAGCTGCTAGATGCTGGAATCGATGGAGAAGCACCCGATAAGGTATAGCATGGAGTATGCAGTGCACAGAAAATATAAGAAGGATAGATAGGCAGAGCGGCAAAAAAGCAGCATTCGGTCAAAGCGCAGGTTAGCCGAGGCACCTTTGATCGGGAATTTAGACGCGGATTAAGACTGAGTACTGAGGAGCAAGGAGACAGCGACAAAGACCCCGAATTGAAAGGCGCTCCAAGTTTTCGCCAGAAGCCCGTGAGCCGCCGAGAATAAAGAGCTCTACTAGGCCCCCAGCAAGTGTTCCTTCATTTCGTACGAGAGCAAGAGCGGAGAACGAGCGCATCGAAAGCAGAGTAGATGACGGCGGAAAGCAAGAGGCGTCGCTATGTTGGCGTGGAATCACCACGAGTCCGGGAGAAGCCTGCAAAAATAACTTGCCCCAACGGGCAGTGTTTCAGGGGTTCTCCTGCGCTCAGGCCGCTCGAGATTCTTCGGAGACTTCAGAAACAGAGAGCCTCCAGGTGGAAAGAAGGAGGTGCGAATGATAATCCATTTTACCCAAGGTACGACATGGACTACGAGACAGAAACCATAGTCGTCCCCAGGAAAAGACCAAACGAGTGAGCGAGCGAAGGGGAGCACGCGCAGCGCCAAAAGAAACGCCTAAGGGATCTCCAATCAGCTCCAGAAGAGCAGAAGCAAAGCGCAAAGCAAACGATGGTGGAAAACCGTGGGTTGAAGTGCTTACCAAGCTCCGTATACACGCGGCCAGTGATGAGGTGAAGGTGGAACGATATCCTCCGTGTAACGCTGGAAGGCTCTCCCCGCTGAACGTGGAGCGGGTCGTAAAGACCGCTGAATACCGCGTCCTTACGCAGGACACCTGGTATTTCGAGGGCGGCGTTCTTTGCAAAAAGGCCGCGCACAGGGGCACGACCGGTCTGACGCGCATGCGCGCAGAAACTAGAGCGTAATATCAACCAGTTTGTGGAGGGAGAGATTGAGGGACGTACAGTTAACATTCGAACCAATAGACCAGCAAAGCTGGAGCTATTCCAGCCGCGCAGCGCCAAAAAAATGGGGATCCGTGAGTGGCGGGCGTGGCGCAGATGCAGCGCGAGAGTGGCTCTGCGGGAAAGAGGTACTAGGGCGTTCGACGCGAGAGAGCTGCGTCGGAGGCACCAAGCATCTGACGTTGAGGGGTCCGCGTCCAGGAAAGGCGCGGATGGAGGGAACTGCAAGAAGATATGAGTCAGTAGCCATGAAGGGAGCCGCACGTCGGCGTCGTACGCGCTGGCCAAACACTAACTCGTCCGAGCGCAATGGAGCGTCAGCCGACGTACAACGCGACCGGTGACACGTCGACAGAGCTGTCTGGAGACTTTTGAATGAGATGAAGACGGTGCGACGGGACGGAACCTGGCGACGTACCCACCGAAGGCCCTCAGGGAGGGCATCTTTGGAATGACGCTGCAAGCGCTTTGAGGCGCGACGTCCCGTGTATCGGTCCGCGTGAGCAAGCGAGCGCAGAGACGAGGTCCAGCAAGGATCGTTGCCCCAAGGTTACGCAGCATCCGTGAACTCTGCGGCAGGGCGAAGAACAGAGTGCGCAAGGAGGCCTGGGGGCAAAGGTCTTGAACAGCTCATCACTGGAAATGAGCAAGATCTCACGCGCTTCGTCCCTTTGAAGCATCGATGTGCAGGCGCGAGTCTGAAAACGACCACGTTCGGAGGTTGGCGCGGTATGGTGTCGCATCTGAGTATCGAATCCGTTGTGCTCGAAAAAGCGTCTGAAACCACAGCGCGCCTGGGCCTGAGCGTGCGCATAAGCGTGATGCACACGCAGATACAGCGCGAGGACGCACTCTGGATACAACGCGGGAGAGCAGCAGCGTGTCACTGGAGATTGAGCGGGCATGAGTTGCAAGCTCGGCGCTCGGGGTGCAAGATGGTGAGGCAAGGGCATTTTCTGCGTGCAGCAGTGTACGATTGGGGGTCAGCCGATGGCGTCGACCCAGCGGTCGACTAATTGATTATCAGAGTCTGCGCGAGTCGAGATGAGCGCCAGCCTGCCGAGCTTTAGAAGCGCTTGAACGCACCAACGTGAAGAGCGAAAGCGACGATCGAGACGACGTATCAAGCCGATGGAGGCGTGGACTATCCTGACAGAGATTCAGTCCAAGCCGCAGGCAGGTTGCGAACAGACTGCACACGCTTCTCGCCGTGTTGGAGCCCTATCCCTCAATATGGCGAAGTGCACTGACAATCTGCGATCTCTGGGGCGCATCGGAGTGCCGGATGAGCGCCGGTAACACCCAAAATTCTTGGACGATTTACGCGTCGACGATGGAGGTAGGGAACACCCAGGAAGCCATCCTGCTCTAAATGGACCCGATATCAGACCATGAGCCATAGATTGGGAGTGCGCGACACACCTTGGGCTCCCCGCACGTCTGAAAATCTCGAACGCGTTCGAGAAGGTAGCGCAGCGGGACTGCGCGACGCGAGTATAATCGTGGGTCGAAGCAGTTGATCACGAAAGAGGAGGGTAAGAAAAGAGCTCGGAGCCGGGGGTTAGCGCACACAGGTGAGGTGGGCAGCTGGCCCAGCCCCGGAGAGCGAGATTTGCCGTGTACGCGACGGTACGCGATGTCGCCCCGCGTCGCGAGCCCTGGCTTCCGAGCCACAAGTACGGTCGATAAAGATACTGGGAGGGTAGTAACCGTCCGCCGAATGCGCAGTCCAGACGCGGCAAGTTCCAGGCAGTAGAAATCGCGACGCAGAAGAAATTGCGGTGTGGTGGTAAGAAGAAAAAGAGGTGCCACGTGTCCGGGCCGGTGATCCGCATCTTGCCTTCCGCGCTGTTCCTCAGTACTCAAGCTGGTGAGCTCTCACATGGTCGCCCGCCCGTTGCTTCATCTCCGTAATCGCGGTCGAACCACTTCCTGTATGGTGCGCGAACAGCTGACCCGCTCATGTTCGGCTCGTTGTGAATCGCTGTCTAACGGACGCACGCTCCGCTCTGCTCACCGTACCGCCGCAGCGCTGATCTCATCCGCTGTTCTTGTTTCGTTTCGCGTTTGAACGCGGATCGCAGTGCGCGAACACCCCATTCTGATCATACTCGACGCCTCCTGCTGTTGCCGTCTCCTCGATGTGTCTCATATCACTTGAATTACACGCTACGCGAAAACCGCGCGCTCGAAGAGCTGGCATCTCAACCGGTGTCCTCGCGCTGATTTCGCGGAGGGAATCTTACTGCAATTTCGAGGAAGGCCTCGATGAGGGCGCTATCTCTCGCGAGTCTATCCGGCGATTGACTCGCTCGATATTATGTACGCGATTCCGCTGGAGGCGGAAGTACGAAAGCGAGGGGATAGCGCAGACGAGGGTGGCGGGCGGAGACCGATACCTTGACGCGGGGCGTGGGCCGGGATGTCCGGGGTGTCGGCTACGGCGGGAGCCGGGTGCAGAACACACCCAGATGGCGATGCGCGTGCTGCGTTGAGGGCGTAGAACCGTAGCCCGCAGACGCGGGCTGTAAGGGAGTCAGCCGTGGACGGAAGAACGCGCGCGGGGCTGCGCGCAGTCGTCGTCATCCCGAAAAGCTTCATTCTGAGCGCTACAGTGAGTAAGGATGGAAGGCAGTCTGAGGGAGCGGCGAAAGGACAGACCTGCGAGCAGTGTGGGCGGCGTCAAGGAGCGGGGGAAACCGTTCAAGGCGTACAAGCTCCGCCGTCCTTCGTCTGTCCCCCAATAACCCATCTAAGCGCAGTCGTAGTGCACCGAGGCCAAGCGCACCTCTAATAGTGCATTCTCATCCCCCGACGCCACCCTCCCTTCTCCCTCCAACTTCAAGTGCGTGCGCCTCAAGCTCGTCTGCGGCGCAAGGCGTGGAGCGTATGCGAGTCAAGCAAGACGCGTATGATTTCGAGTGCGGGGGCCTTGCGGGCAGGCGGGCGACAAGCGCAGGACCGGCGGCAGCAGGCCCTCGTGCGCACGAGGGCCTGGACGACGCCACAGTCCGGAGCCGCGCGAGCACGGCTACCCGCGGATTCGCGGGAGGCTCTGCGCGCGCGGCACGGGGCCGCGCAGTGGGAGGCGCGGGCCAGGCGCACGCGAATAGCAACGCAAGCACGGCAACGTTCGCGGGACTCGGGTTTGCGCTGCCGAACGGGCGTGGAGACGCTCCTCGACGAGGGCTAGGGTCAGGAAACGCTAACCCGGGTGGGCGGGCGGAGGCGCCGCGGACTTGCAGCGCATGGCGGGGCGGGCGGACGTTGTGGACGAGCGCGCAACTTGCGCGTCGTCGGACTCGAGGACGTCACGTCACGACGCAGAAGTCCGCGTGCACACCGAGCCGGGCTGCGTGCGCGGCACGGAGGTCGCTGGGCGGGGCGGCGTGCGGCGTGCAGTTCGCAGATTGAAGCGGCGCGGGCGCGATGGTGTGTGGGATCGAGGACGGCGGGAGGGAGGCGGGGCTGCGTGGCTGAGTGGATATAGCGTTGAGCGCCTGAGGGCGTCCTTGTTCGTCGGTGGCGAGTTCGCGGTCGTAGAGTGGGCGGCATTCACCGCCGTCGTGCGCGTCTGCGGCCGAGTCGCCGCTGGGCTGCGCGATGTCGTCGTCACGCGGGGCTGGAAGGAGGGTAGATACTATAGCTGCGTTGTAAGTTATAATTAGTCGAGTAGCGAGGGCGCGACAGCGGACGTACCTCGCACGCAACCTGGGACAGCTTGGGAACGTTCCGTGTCGCCTGGATGCGCGGTAGCGGGGTGTCGATGAAGCCATGAGCCTGTGCGAGCTTGCGGTGTCCGCCCGTCAATAAGGACGTGGTGGTGGTAGCGCGGCGTACGACATGTACGCCGCCCGGGAGGCGGGGCGCGCGGGCGACTTGCGGAGCGGGCGGGCGGGGTGGACGGAAGAACGTGCGCGAATCAGGCAGTGGTGGCGGCCGCGTCACGCACGACTTGCGCACGCGAGACGAGGCGCGCGGGACTGCGCGAACGGCGTGCTTGGACGGCGCGCGGGGGGACTTGCAGGGCGGCAGGATCGGGCGGGCAGCGTTGACGGGAGCGCAGCGCACGCCGATCACACGGCTGAGTGATCACACCGAGTCGGATGGGCGGACGAGTCGCCCGGCCTAAACGAGCGCCTCCGCCCGTGCGGGATCGAATTGGAGTTACGGCGCTGAGACGCGCTAGGGAACGCGGACGGCGCGGACGGCGCAACTGGGAGGGCCCGAGCCTACGTGGGCTTGTCGTTGCGACTCGGGCGCGGCGGCGTCTTGGTGATGCGCGCGAATCCGGGGTCGTGGTCGTAAGGCGGCGGTCCGTTCCGGTGTGCAGCGGCGCGGACTCTGCGGCATTTGAGGGACGCGGAGATTCGTACCGTGTGGGAGGCTGGACGCGGGGCACGACTCAAGCGGCGGAGAGCGTGCACGCCGTCTCCGAGTCGGCGGGTGCGTACGGCGCCGGGCGATCGCGGACGAGGCGGACGAGGACGTCGCTCGTAGCACCGCAGGGAGTGCACAGGCGGCGTACAGAGCAGACAAACAGCGGCGCGCGTGAAGTCGGCGCGCTAGACTGCGCTGCCAAGACGGGTGCCGGGAGTAAGGGCGGCTTGGGAGCACGGGTGCGACTTGCGAGCGTGCGAGCGTGCGGGCGAAGGCGTCCCGATCGCGGTGAAAATGCGCCGTGCATGCGCCGCGGCGGGGGTAGAAGCAGCGGGCGGGCGCCGGCGAGCTGCGTCGGCGTGATCAGCGGCACCTGCGCGGATGGGAAGGCGCGACGTACCCGCTGCGACGTCCCCTGAGTCGTGCGCCGGGGCCCCTCGTCTCCCACCTCCTTTCCCATCGACATCCGCCGCTGGGACATCGACGTACAACGTGGCGGGCATCCCGCGTCGATCGCGCGCGGGGAGGGCTTAGTCCTCGTCTACCTTTGCGCAGGCCGCGTCCGAGACGAGCTCGACGTCCCCGAGTTCGAGAGCGGCAGCGGCGGTGTAGCTCGGGGACGGGGACGCAAGTCGCGCTCCCGCGACGATGGCGACAATCGCGCGTGACGGCGAAGGGGCGCAGGAAGCGATGCGCGAGCCGCGCGCGCACCTCGGGCGCGGATTCGCGAGCGAGCCTGTGCGCGCGGCACGCGGGGCGGGCGGTTGTGGACACGGCACGCATGGGTGTGGCGGCAGCGGAGTCGGAGGCTGGGACGGGCAGCGCGCAGGGCGGCGGGGACCTACGCCGTTCGCAGGGACGCAGGGGACGTGCTCAGCCGTGTTGGTCCAGCGGAACGCCAGTAGACACGGCGCCTTGAAGAGCGGAGCCGGAGTGGGGTAGCCGAGGCCGCGGTGTGGGAGCGGCGGGCGGACGTGCGCTAAGCGCAGGTCATAGTTTGAGCGTGCGGGACGTGGAAACGGCGACGTGGACAGCGGGCGGCGGACAGGGCGACGGCGACGCGATGCGCGTGTGTGAGCGGGCGAGATGTTCGCTGTGAGCGGGCGTCGAAGCGGCGGGCTGCACAGCGAGAGTTAGTGGTCGCAAGGGGAGCGAGCGGGCTGTAACGCACCTTGCTGTGACGTGTCGGCCGCCGCCGAACGAGCGGGGCTGAGGGCGCTCGAATGTGCGGTAAGAGGGTAAGAGGCGGCTGTGGGCGGCGACGAGGGCGCAGGGGCGAGAGGCGGGAGCCGGGGCAACGAGCGAGCCTCGAGGGCGGACGAGGGGTGGGACGGTTAGAGGGCGAGCGGGGAACGGCGAGGGAAGCGTCACGTGGCGAGCGAGGGCGGCGGGCGGCGGCGGCGACATGTTTGCGTGTGCGGTGGGGGTGCGCACGCAGCGGGAGCCTCCAGGACCATGGTGGCGAAGGGACGGAAGGTGCTGGCACCGGTTGTCACAGTGTGACGGTTATCGGGCCGGTGATTTGATGGGTGGTTTGACTGGGCGGATTTCGCGCGAGGGGAGCACGATTTCCGAGTGAGATGAGGTGAGGCTGGGTTCTTTGGTGGGTATTTCATCGCGCATCCTTGCGGGCTACGATTCTGGAGGGAGATGGATTTTTTGACTTGTTTCGGCAGTACTTTTCCCTCGCAGCGCGTTTTCTTTTATGAAAATAGGAATTTGGGCCACATGCATGTGTTTCCTTTGGCCGTAAATCGGATCCCACACCTGAGCGGCATCCAATTTTTGGCCCAGATCTTTGGAGGCAAAATTCAAGCGGCCGTGAGTATGCCTGGTTTGTTTTGCAAAATCAATTGTTTCCCATTGAATCTGGCCACACAACATGTCTTCAGTTTGGGGGGAAATCGCATCCACCTCAGATGAGGCTGCAAATTTTTGCAGGGGCTCACAAAAATGGCTATTGCAAAGGCAGCTTTTATTTTCAAATCTATTCCAGGGTTAGTGATACTTCGCGCGCCGCCCATGCGCGGAAGTCCCTGAGCGATACATATCAAACCGAGCCGCGTGGATTCTCGACTGAAATGGACATACCGTCTTTCTGCGCGATCGATGAGGCGCGTAGCGCGCTGCCCCGCTCCCGAGTCCATTCGGCCCTGCGCAGGTAAGCTGCAGAGGGTGATTCGGGCTCACAGTCCGCGAGGCGCGCGGGTGAAAGAAGGCCGAGCGGGGTCGGGTTGCGGTAATGTTTGTAGCACATGGAAGTAAGTAGACTTTATATCTGCAAAACTGTTAGCCTGTGATTCGCGCAAGTGGTGCGAGTGGACTTACGGAGGCCCGAATCGGCTGGACTTTGAAATTTGAGAGGTCAACGCGGCAAGAAACAATTGTGAATGAGACTTACCTCCAATCTGAATGGGCGCTCGGAAGGCCACGCTCGTCGACGGCGGAGTCCGAATGATCGATACATGCAGCAACAGTCCATTCAAGCGGCGGGCTCAAGATCGAAGTCCCTTGGTGAAATTTAAGATTGAAGGATGCGAAGGTATAATTCAAGTACTTAATTGATTTCCCATGAAGTCAATCTAAGGCGCGAAAGCAAGCGCCTGAGCCCAATATTAGGGCATTAGGTCAAGTCAGACTGAAGGCGGTGATGTAGAATAAATGACTTATATAGCTCATTCGAGGTCAGTCTAAGGGTCTCCGTCCTTGACATTAGGACCAGTAGATTCGAGTTCTGATATGTTAGCTCCTAGCCCGTTTGAAGGGAATTGTAACGCAGTGAAAGCTGGACTCAACGGTCAAAGCCAGTTGAACAAAGGGCACAATATAGATTGAAGGGCTTACTGACGACTCAATTCAACTCCACCCAGGCGGTGGAATTGAGGGACAGGCTCTCGATTTTAAGGTCATTAGAAATGATCTCATAGTCTAAGTCAGATATGACGCTGCGAAGATAACACAAATTCCTACCGATGATGCACTTGAACTCGACCCAGCGGCTGACGCCGCGAGAGCTTTCTGTGTCCACCAGATTGTTGCGCGTGGCCTGTAAGATTGTAAAGATTAGAAAGTTCGAAACTTCGTACCCGAACGCAACGACGAAAGGTGCGTCCAGGGAAGCCGCGAGTGCGTCAATCTTCAAAGTTCGTCGCATACCACCCCGCAGTGGTCCCGCGAAGCTGGAACAGAGCGCGACAAAGAGGCGCCAAATGTAGCCCGGAGAGCCTGGACCGCTGCAGCCCAAAAATGTCCTTGTACATGGATCGCACGCTATCTGCAAATCACTAACCCTAACCGACTCCAGAGGAACTGCAGGTTCAGGGTGTAATACGTGCAAAGAAACGTCGCTGGGGACAACAGTTTTAGCGCATATGTCGAGTATGGATGATGATGAGTGACGTATCTGCGCACGAGCCCCTCCTGCGCGCAGTGGCCGCGGGACGATGGGCTGAAGAGAGCGCGCGAACGCAGGCTGGGAGAGCGAGGGATGGCCGAACAGTGAAGCTCGCGATACTTCCACATCTATCCAGGAGATACTGACAACGTAGTAGTTAGTTCCAACCTCGGTAGATGCATTTTTTGGTCCCTCGGGACATCCCGAGCACGGGCGCTAAAAGCGGCCCCTGGTTCCGCTTTTAGCGCTCGAAGCAAGAATCTCAACAAAAAATCCTTGTCCGTGTCTATCTCGAGAAAATGTGTAGGACCACGAACGCGGAAGGTAAGCACGCGCGTTCAAGTCTCAGAGCTAGGCCTCTATACCTTGAGATGTTGAACAAACAAGGCACGATTGCTATTTTTTCTAAAGTAACTGTAAGGACGGTACCCTCAGATTCATGAAACGGTGTCACAAACAAGACAGAAGATAAATGGTATCAACCAAAAAGAATATCCGGCCTCAGGGACGAGATAGATTTAGGGCGTTACGAAGGAACTGACGAAAGGGGCGTCTGCTGAGCGAGTCAGCGACGGCGCTGGCCCAGGAAAATCGCTACGCACGGCGGGCCGGGTGGGCGTCCACGGACGAGCGCGCGGGGGACTTGCGAGCACGGACGAGGTGGTCTTAGACGCAGACAGAGCAACAGGGGTGGCGCTAGAGCTACGCGCGGACCGCGAGCGTCTGCCCGCGCCTGCCCGCGCCCGACACAACGCGAGGTACGACTCGGAGCTGGCGTGCGTGCGCGGGCGGCATAAAAGGGGTGCTCGCGACGTGTCGACGTCCGTGCTGGACGACGAGACGAGCGCGGCAGGATGCGGGTTACGGAGGACGCGGGCGGGTCCGAGTCGGCCGTGTTTGGCGCAGGCGTTAGGTCGGGCGCCTGCGGCAGGAGACACGGCGGCGGGGGCAGGCGGGAACAAGGCGCGGCCCTGGGCCGCCGCCGCGCCCGACGTGACTTGGAGCACAGCGCGCTTGTCCGCGTCGCGTGCGCGTGACGTGCGGGGACGGGCGTCCGGCGCGTCTGAAGCAGCATGGGCCACGGACCACACACAGCAGGGTCTGCCACTGCTGCACGGCATTAAGTGCGCGGCGCTGTCTGTCCCAGTGTCGACGGCGGCAACTGCGTCGGGCGCTGCGGGCGCGCGAGCGAGATGCGCGGCGGGCGCTGTCCATGGGTTCCTCGTGTCCTGTGAGGGATGACGTGAGCGCGCGCGGAGGGCCAAGGACCGGCGACGTACCCTTGAAGTCCCACAGCACGCATGCTTGACAATTCCAGCTTCGTCGGGAAGTTGTCGGGACGTTGTCGTTGGGAAGGACGCGCGACGGGCGGGCTTACTGCCGAGACGAGCGCGGTGGCGCGGATAGCGGTTGTGGGTGTCAGGCATAAGGAGCCGTGCGCCAGTGCTGACGTGGCAGCGGGCGAGCCGCGCACTCACGGCGCGCAGCGGATTCGCTGGCGAAGAGGCGTGCGCGGCTTCCATCCGCAGCGCGGGAGGGCAGCGGGGGTCTCGTTCACGACACGGCGCCGAGCAAGCAGAGCGCTGGGTTTGCCCGTCGTTGAAGATCGCGGCTACACAGCGCGCGCGGACCCGGACCCTGCCCAGAGCATCTGTGCCTCTTGGGCGAGAGCAAGCTCCATTCGCCCGTGTGTGCGCAATTGGGCGCACAGCGGATCCCGTGCCGTTCGAGCCGTTCGAGCGAAGCGGCGCAGAGCAAGCTCAGCGTGATTTGCGCGACGCAGGCGGTTACGGAAACGCGCATAGGGGCGAGTGGACGTGGCGCATGCGTAAGGTACGCGTTCAGCAGCAGGGCGGGGCAGGGATGCCGGCGGACGTGCGTGGAGCGAGGATCGTAGTGTAGGCGTGGAAGCGCCACGGTGGAAAGCGAGGGTGTCACTGATGGGCGCGCGTGCACTGGGAGTAAGCGATAGGGAAACCAAGGCAGGAGCAGACGCACCTTGCTGTGAGCAGCGTCCATGGGAGCAGCGCAAGGCGGGCGGTGGCGTGGGCGCAGGGAGCGAGCGCGGGGTCGCGGTGACGAGCGATAGGACTGCAGGCGAGTCTGTGCCGGGGTTTACGATGTTGGCGTCACGCTAGAAGAAAGCAGGTTTGACAAAGAAATGACCGAGTTAGTCAGAGTGGCACCGATCGTTCTCCACCCGGTCTGTCCGCTATGTAGGCATGCGGATGCGGGGACCATGTGCTGATCCTAGCACCCTAGCGGACTCGCCGGGCAAAGAAAGACATGTAAAATGGGAAAGACTCACCTAGAACGACGACTTCTGGGTGCTGTGGGTCCTAGGAAGCCTAGGAGTGCTTGCAGGAGGGGGGTGCTCTTGCGGCGCATGTGGGCGAGACAGCGCGTGGCAGCGGATACTGAAAGGTGAGGAAGATATCCGAGAGGTTCAAGATTCCGAAGGCGGGAGAGGGAGCTCGGTGACAGCAAGAAGCAGGAGGTGTGGACACTTGTTTTCATTTTGATTGACAATTTGATTATTTCGTAACCCAAGCTTTGCGTGATTTACAGCAACTCACAGTGAGCCTTATTGGCTCATCGGTGCATTCTAGCAACATATTGAAGATATATTAAGAAGAAGGGAGAAGTGGGACTTCAGGTTCAATTTCATAGTGCATAATACATGGGCTTTTATACTACGTGTTACGTGTACCTAGTAATATTGAATGAGTAATACATACATGCATGACGAGTCCCTTCGACTCATCGGGGTCCCGCCGGATGATTATCGGATCCGGGCGGCTACCTCGGTTTGCTACTCCAACACTCCCCCTCAAACCGAACACAGTCCCAATGCGGCTGCAAAGTGCTTAGCCTTCGCACTGGGTAAGGCCTTGGTCAATGTATCTGCCACCATATCTTGAGTGGGGCAGTAAACCAGCCGAATTGATTTGTTCTCGATGACATACCGAATAAAGTGATATCGGATGTCAATATGCTTCGTACGCGCGTGGAATTGACCGATGTCGGAGTAGGCGAGAGCGATGGCCGACTGATTGTCGCCGTGGAGGGTGATAGGGTGCTCCAATGGGCGGAACAACTCACCGATAAGTTGTCGAAGCCAAATAGCTTCTTTGGTTGCATGCGTCATTGCAACGTATTCAGCCTCCGTTGTCGAAAGCGTAACAAGTTCCTGCTTTCTTGAACTCCAAGAAATAGCACCACCGTCAATGATGAATGCATAGCCAGAGATTGCTCGCCTGTGATCCTGCGACATCCCATCAGCATCAGAGTATCCTTCCAACCCACGCTTACCGGCGCCATACGTGAGACGCCAGTCCTTCGTCCCTTGAAGGTAGCGGAAAACACGCTTAACAGCTTCCCAGTGAGCCGGTCCGGGGTTGTCGAGGAATTTTGAAAGGACTCCGACCGGGAATGCGATGTCGGGACGGGTTCCGACAGCTGCCCACATAAGCGAGCCAACGGCTTCGCGATACGGGACCCGTTTCATCGCGGCAATGTCCTGGACACTGGTCGGGCACTGATCCGTCGATAGTTGGACATTCGGGTCCATCGGCATTGCGAGCGGCTTCGTATCCGTAAAATTGAAGCGTTGTAAGATAGATGTGATGTATGACTGTTGAGATAAAGAAATTGTACGCGCTTCGCGGTTCCGTTTAATCTCGATGCCGAGTAGCCACGAGACGGGCCCTAAGTCCGTCATCTTGAAGAGCGCGCCGATGCGGGTCTTGTACTCCGCAAGCAATTTTGGAGAGCTGCTTGTGATGGTGCAGTCATCAACGTGAACTGCCATAATGACGATCTCACCGTTGACGTGCGCGTAGAATACCGCGTGATCTGACGCGCATTGCGAGAAGCCGATGTTAGCGAGGGAAAGACTGAGTGTCTCGTACCATTTGCGCCCGCCTTGCTTCAAGCCATACAATGCCTTATTCAGTTGCAGGACATATTTGCGGCGGTCCGCAAATTCGTACTCCGGGGGCTGTTCCATGTAAATGAGCTCGTCCTGATTGAGCTCTCCGTTCAGGAACGCACTGTGGAAGTCGAACATATCGACATCCCAGTCATTGCGCGCTGCGATCGCGAGAATGAGCCGAATTGATGCAATCTTGGCGGTAGCTGCGAAAGTCTCGTAGTAATCAACGCCGTGTACTTGGGTGAAGCCTCGAGCAACGAGGCGAGCCTTGTACTTGTCGATTTCGCCTGCGGCATTCTTCTTGACGCGGAGGACCCATTTGCAGTCCACCACGTTGCGGTTCTCGGGCCGTTCAACCACGTGCCACGTGCCCGCGGCCTTCAGCGCGGCTAACTCCGCGTTGATCGCCGCTTCCCAATGCGGCCAGTCTGGCCGCTTCCTTGCCTCCTCGAACGTCGGGTCCAAGGCCTCGGACTGCGACGTGGCAGCGGCAAGGCCGTACTCAAGGATATCGACCATTTCCCACTCCTCAACAAGTTCTGCTCGTGCTCCGAGCTCAGTGGGATCTTCTTCGACTGTTGGCGGTATCACCGCTGGCACTCGCATCCCGTGTGGTATTGCGGGGTCGGATGCGCGACTGCTGGTGCGTCCAGCGCCGCTTTGAAGGTCTCGAATATATGCTGACGGTTTTCGGACGCGTTGACCACGTCCCGACGGAGCCTCACCAGGTTCTTCAAAATCTGGACCAAGTGGATCCGTGCGCGCCAAATCACGCAGAAGCTTATCGACAGAGGGCGATGCGGGGAGTGGCGCGCTCGACGGTGGAGTGCGAGGCGTTGCGCTTGGCGCGTTCGTCTTCGGTGTAGCGGGAGGTGCAGGTGCAGCTGGTGTAACAGGATTTAGGTGCGTGCTCGAGTTTTGATTTGCAGGCGAGGACTGATTGTTATCCTCCTGCTCCCCCTCAAGCTGTAGCTCGACTGGAATCGGGACGAGCACGTCGTCTTTGTCGAACTTGACGCTCCGTTCCACCGCAATACGCCGCTTATCTTGGAAGTAAATCCGGTGCCCGCTGCTCACTTCATCAAAACCTACCCATCGGCCGACCTCTGCCCGGCCGTCCAGCTTGCTGCCTTTCGTTTCGTGCACCCAGACCCTCGCGCCAAACTCCGGGAGGTGCGCGAGGTTCGGTTTCCTCTTGTAAACCATCTCGTAAGGTGTCTTGTTGCCCAATGCGCGTGTTGACGTCCTGTTTTTCAGATATATCGCGTGGTTCACGGCTTCGCCCCATAAAAATCTGGGTAAGCCACTGGCGTGTAGCATCGCGCGTACGCGTTCCAGTACCGTGCGATTCAATCGCTCTGAAATGCCGTCGTGCTCCGGTGTGTCGTGTACCGTGAAGCTACGCTCGGTGCCGTTTTTGGCAAGGTGCGTGTCGAATTCCTTGTTCCAATACTCCCCTCCGCGATCGGAGTGGAGTTTCTTGATCTTGACCCCAAACTGGGTCAGGAGCCATGCCTCGAAGGCCTGGTACGATTCGATGGTCTCGTCCTTCGAGCGCTGCATGTACAGCCGTGACCAGCGCGTGTGATCGTCCGTGAAACTGGCATAGTATTCACGGCGATTGATCGTTTCGGTCGGGGACGGTCCCCAAACGTCCGAGTGGATGATATCTCCCATCTCGGCTGCGCGCGGCTCACGGCGTACCTTTGCAATCGGTTTACGCGTCGCTTTCCCGTACTCACACGAATCACAGGATCGAATTTCTGTTGATTCGTCGAGTTTGATTCCGGTCACCAGCTCGTCCTTAACGAGACGCCTGGCGGCTTCCGGCGCGATGTGCCCCATGCGCCGATGGAGCTCCTCGATGGACACTGTCTCGGTTGCGCTTGCAGCGGTAACCCCGGCGTTCGGACCAGGTGCGTGTTGAACGCGATACGTTCCGTTCTTCTTGTTGACCACACCCAGTATCTTCCGTTTCTTGTCGAAAATCCTGCAAAACTCATCGCGAAAGAGCGCCGCAAAGCCGGCATCGGTCATTTTACTGACCGAGACCAAGGTGAGTCCCAACTTCGGTGCATACAGTACATCTTTCAAGAGTACTGTCGCCGTGCTGTTTCCGTTTGGGATACTGATACGAATATCGCCTTGGCCGATAGCTTGGAAAGTTCCGTTGTCTGCGGCGGTAATTGATTTCGGAGGGATGGAGGTGTAGTTGATGAATTTGTGCCGGTACGGGGACATGTGGCGTGAGGCGCCCGAGTCGTAAAGTTCGGTCTCGTCGCCAGAACTGCTCGCTTCGTTGGCGAGCATGGCCGAATCGTAGGACGAGGTGATCTTCTCCTCTTCGATGTCCTGTTGATTGCTGATCCATTGGTTGACAGAGATTTCAACCCAATCGGCGAGATCCTCGGTGAAATATTCCGGCGGTCGATCTGGCCCATCTGTGGAAGCGCTGCGACCGATGTCGCTAGCACACTCTCCATCAGAACAGTATGCGGACATGAAATCGGACTCAGCGTCAGTTTCGCTCTGGTCCGTTTCATCCGCTTCCGAGTCGGAATCTGACACCGTTTGTAGGTCCGGTACAGAGTCGCACTCGCTCTCAGACTCGCTGTCGCTCTCGGACACAGTCTGTAAGCCTGGCATCGAGTCGCACTCGCTGCCGCTGTCCCCATCGTCTGATTCCGACTCCGAGTCGGATTCTTGAAGCAGACGCAGGAAGTATTCGACGCCGTCAAGCTCTGAGGGCGTATAATCGGTGTCGTCCGTGTCGGTGTCTGTTCCGTTTGCGGTCGCCGGTGAGTCCTCTTGCTCGGGACTCGAAGCCGCATCGCTGACGCTGCCATCTTCTTCGTAGAAGTCTTCATCGTCGTAATCGGACAGCCAGCAGCTCGCCGCGCTCGCTTGCGCGGTGCTGCCCTGCATCGCGCTACCTTGCGCGACATCGCCGAGCTCCTCGAACTCGGCCTTGAATGACCGCAGGTTTGACTCCGCCTGCGCCATCCACACGCCGTCATCGTCCGTGGCGGCGTTCGCATCCTCGCGTGCTTTACCCTTACCTTTCCCTGGGCCTTTGCCCCTTGGGCCCTTGCCTTCTTTCCCGCCGCCCTTCGCCCAACAATCCGCTTTGACATGTCCTTTCTTGTGGCAGTTGTAACACTCCACATTGGACTTTGGTGCGCCTTTTCGGCCACCCTTGCGTTCTCCCGCGGAGAACGCAATGTCGCGGTCGTCCTTCTTGGACTTCTGCTTGAGCGATCGGCGATCGGCCTCCTCGTTGAGGCCGCGGATAAGGTCATCGGGACCGAGTGTCTTGCCTAGCAATGTCGATGTTGCAGTGATGGCAGACAAATATGGATCGTAGGAAGGTGGTAGCGAGCCGAGGATAATGGCGGTGAAATTCTCATCGCCCGGGTCGGCGCCCATGCCGATTAAGTCTACACGAAGCGTCTGCAGCTTCGCGAGGTGAGTTCTCACGTCTCCATTCTCCGCACAGCGCTCATCCTGGAGCCTGCGCCGCAAATCCACAGTAACCATCTTAGACTTCTTCTCAAACTCATCTGACACCTTCTTCCATAGCTCGGCGGCGCGTTTCGCTGTCATGAACCGCAAGAACATCGCATCTGTCAGGGGAGCCCCCGCTCCGGCCCCCGTTCCGGTTCCGGTTCCGGTTCCGGCTCCGGTCTCCGCTCCGGCCCCCGACCCCGCCTCCGCTCCGACCTCCGCCCCAGTCCCCGCTCCCTCCGCCGCTCCCCCCGTCGCTCCCTCCGCCCCCGCTCGCCCGCTCCCGCGACCCCGCCGGAACTCCGGTTCCGGATACCACGTGGCCTGTGACCGCGCACGGGACCTATGCGCGTCACTCCGGTTGCTCCGATCACCCCGCGCACGTGCTACTAGTCAGTAGGTATTTTAGGCGGCTCCGGGCGTGGGAATCCTCAGACGTTCTTCTCTTCGGATTCCCCACGCCAGGTGCGCTATACTTGTACTTAGTAGCACGGCCTGTCAATTAACCTTCGGATTCCCCACGCCAGGACCCTTGACTTCTCGGGCCGCGTGGTTGCCCTTACAGCAGAAGAACGTCTTCTAGGGATTAACCGGTCAAGATTGCGAAGTTCGGCGTCGACGGCTCGGACAGCTCAGATAGCGCCCCCGCCTCACCCCATTCGAATCTTGCCCCCTCCTCCCCCCGCATCGTCGCCGACATGCCCGGCAGTACCCCCGTCGGCGCTCCCGGAGCTCCGGTTCCGGACCCGACCGCGGACGCCCGGATGTCCGCTATCGAGGCGAGCCTCGCACGCCTGACCGCCCTGGTCACCAACCTGCAACCCGCACCTGCTCCGGCCCCTGCGGCACCCGCTCCGGCCGCGAGTCCAGGCTTATTCTCGGACATCACCTCCGCGAACAAAACGGTCCTCCGACCGAACCCCCCGTTCGTCTTCGACGGCGACCGGACCCAAGGCCGCGCGTTCCTGCACGCGGTCCGGACGTACATCCGGTTGGTTCCGGAAGGCTTCCGGGACGCCTACGGGGACCCCTCCGAAGACAAGGCCATCCGGTTCGCCATGTCCTTTATGGCGAAGGACGCGGCGCAGCGCTGGGCCGAACGCCAGAGCGCCAAGGAGCCCTTCCCCTTCCTTCTCTGGGAGGACTTCGTCCGGGAGTTCCGGCTCCGGTTCATCGAGGAGAACGAGCAGGACCACGCCCTGCACAAGCTCGAGTCCCGTGCGTACCACATGGGCAACCGCGACATCTACCGGTACACCGACGACTTCGAGGACCTCGTCGACCTCGCCGGCTTCGAAGACCAGCTCATCAAGGTCACGAAGTACAGGACCGGACTCGACCCGGCGATCAACCTCGCCATCACCGGGTCGAGCGACCCTCCGGACCTCGAGGACTACCCCGGCTGGCGTCTCCGGGCGTACCGCCAGTACGAGTCGATCCAGCGCTCGAAGATCGGCTCGACCGGAACGTCCGGAAGGTCCGCGCACGTCCCGAACCGTGCCCGGATGATCCCGGTTTCCCTCCCGGCCGCTCCCTCTGCCCCTCCGAGGTTCGCAGCGCCTCCGGCCCCGGCTCCAGTCCCGATGGATGTCGATCGGACGCGCGCACGCGCCGCCCCCCGCCGCGGCTGCTTCCGGTGCGGCGACCCGAACCACTTCGCCCGGGACTGCACCGTTCCGGTCGACATCCGCGCGGTCGACGTGCTGGATGAGGTGATCCGGCAGCTGGACGGCGAGCTGCTGGAGGAGCTCCTGGCCCGCGTCGCAACGAGCAATGACGTCACTTCCCGCCTCCCCTCCGAAGGGCTGGCAGGCGATGACGTCATCGGGGCTGTGCCATCGGGGGATTTTCCCTTCCGCGGCGAGTGAGCAGTGCGCCCTCGTTCGCGTCCCCCAATCGTTTCGCCGTCCTGTGTAATGAGTCTGACAATATATCTCTTGCACCCGAAACGATAGACGCACCCCCCAGCCCAAACGCTCCTCCGGTCGCTCCGGTTCCGGTCGTTCCGGTTCCGGTTGCTCCGGACTCCGGAACCGCTCCGGCCCCCCCGGCAATCCCGCGTGCACCACGGAAGCCCTTGTGGGAGCGAAGGCTCCCGAAGCGCTACACCGTCGCGGCAATCCCGGCTCCCAACTCGCTGCACCTTCCGCTCGAGATCATGTCCACCGATAGCGCTGCGAAGCTTTCGACCAACGGGCTCGTGGACTGTGGCGCGACTTCCGAATTCATCGACTCGGAGTATGTTGCCGCCAACCAGTTCCCGGTCCGACGCCTCTCGCAGCCGATCCCGGTCTTCAATGTAGACGGCAGCCCCAACGAAGCCGGCTACATCCGGGATATCGCGGACGTGGTTCTCACGTACAAGGGCCACAGCGAGCGTGTCCAACTCGCGGTCACGCGCCTCGGCAAGGAGAAGCTCATCCTCGGGTATTCCTGGCTCCGGAAGCACAACCCGGAGATCAACTGGGAAACCCGGGAGGTCAAGATGAGCCGCTGCCCTGCCGGTTGCGCTACGTGCACCACCGAGGCTCGTTCCGAGCGCCGTGCGGCTCGCTCCGCCGCGCAGTTGCTCAAGCGGCTACGCTCCGGTCCGGTTCCGGCGATCTGCGTCGTAGACGTGGAGGACCGATCGGACGAGGACGAGGATGACTCCGAAGACCCTCCGGGGCCTCCGGAGAATGACTCCGAAGACTCCGGTACCGAGGACGACGACTCCCAGATCGAGGAAGGGGACCGGATATTCTATACCCGGTTCACCCCTTCCGAAGACATCCGGGCCACCGGAACCGTTTCACAGCGGTTAGCGGAGGCGTTCGCCCGGAACTCCGCGCCCCCTCCGGACTCCATTCCGGAATGGGCCCGGGAGTTCGAGGACGTCTTCAACCGGGAGTCGTTCGACTCGTTACCGGAGCGCCGGACCTGGGACCACGCTATCGAACTCGTCCCGGATTCGAAGCCCGCGAACTGTAAGGTCTACCCGATCTCTCCCCTCGAGCAGCGCGAGCTCGACGCGTTTATCGAGGAGGGATTGGCGACCGGACGGATCCGGCCTTCCAAATCCCCGATGGCGTCCCCCGTCTTCTTCGTCAAAAAGAAGGACGGAGGCCTCCGGTTCGTCCAGGACTATCGCGCGCTCAATGCGATGACCGTGAAAAACCGGTACCCGCTCCCTTTGATCAACGATCTTATTAATCGATTGAAAGGAGCTCGGTACTTCACGAAGCTGGACGTCCGGTGGGGTTTCAACAACGTCCGGATCCGCGAAGGCGACGAGTGGAAAGCCGCGTTCCGGACTAACCGGGGACTCTTCGAGCCCTTGGTGATGTACTTCGGCCTGACCAACTCCCCCGCGACCTTCCAGACAATGATGAATGACATCTTCCAGGATCTCATCTTGTCTGGAGACGTCATGATATACCTCGACGACATCCTCATCGCCCATTCCGACCTCACGCGCCACCGGGAGATCGTCCGGGAGGTCCTCCGGCGGCTCCGGGAGCATAAGCTCTATTTGCGCCCGGAGAAGTGTGAGTTCGAGAAGTCGTCGATCGAATATCTCGGGGTGATCGTCTCTCACGACCACGTGGAGATGGATCCGGTCAAGGTCGCCGGAGTCGCCGCTTGGCCGGTCCCGGAGAACAAGACGGACGTGCTCCAGTTCGTCGGGTTCACGAACTTCTACCGGAGGTTCATCCGGGACTTCTCCGACATCGCCCGGCCCCTGTTCGACTTGTCGAAAAAGGGCACCGCGTGGCGTTGGAGCGAACCGGAGGCCACCGCTTTCCAGGCGCTGAAGGACGCGGTGACCACGGACCCCGTCCTGATCCTTCCGGACGAGGCCCGGCCGTACCGGCTCGAAGCGGACAGCTCCGACCGGGCTTCCGGTGCGGTTCTCTCCCAGGAGGGTCCGGACGGGAAGTGGCATCCGGTAGCGTTCTACTCCAAGAGCTTGAGTCCGGTCCAGCGCAACTACGAGATCCACGACAAGGAGATGCTCGCGATCGTCCGCGCGCTCGAGGAGTGGCGACACTTCCTCGAGGGCTCGCAGCATCCGGTGGAGATCTGGACCGATCACAAGAACTTGGAGTACTTCCGGAAGTCGCAGAACCTCAACCGGAGGCAGGCGCGGTGGTCGCTGTACCTGTCCCGGTTCGACTTCACGCTCCACCACAAGCCCGGGCGCCTGATGGGGCGACCGGACGCGCTGTCGCGTCGCCCGGACCACGGAGCGGCTCCGGACAACCAGGACGTCACCCTCCTGTCTCCGGAGCTCTTCCATGTCCGCGCGATCGAAGGTGTGGTGGTGGCCGGACCGGAACGTCCGGTGCTCCGGGACATCCGGGACGCGCTCGCGCGTGGTCCGGACCTCGAGGACCCTCTCGCTATCGCCGCGCGAGAAGCCCTCAACGTCCGGGGCTCCCGGTCGCTCCGGTCCGCGGAGTGGCGTGTGGACGACGGGCTGCTCTACTTCCGCGGCAAGATCGTGGTCCCCCGGGATCACGACCTCCGACGCCGGATTTTGGAGCAGCACCACGATACCCGTGTGGCGGGGCATGCCGGCCGCTTCAAGACGTTGGAGCTCGTCTCCCGGAACTACTGGTGGCCCCAGTTGTCCCGACACGTCGGCCGGTATGTCGCGACGTGCGACTTGTGTTGTCGCACGAAGGCGCTCCGGAAGCTTCCGGTCGGTGAGTTGCACCCGACGGAGGTTCCGGAAGAACGCTGGAGCACGGTTTCGGTGGACTTCGTCGTCGAGCTTCCGGAAGCTCACGGGTACGACGCGGTGATGGTCGTCGTCGACGCGCTCGGGAAGCGTGCGCACTTTAACGAGTGCCACACGACCCTGGACGCCGTCGGAGCTGCGCGGTTGTACTACCGGAACGTGTGGAAGCTCCACGGGACCCCGGAGAAGTACATCTCCGACCGGGGTCCGCAGTTCATCGCGGAGTTCACCCGGGAGCTGTGGCGCCTCATCGGAGTCGCTCCGGCGACCTCCACGTCGTACCACCCGCAGACCGACGGTCAGACCGAGCGCGTTAACCAGGAGATGGAGCAGTTCATCCGGCTTTTCACTAACTACAAGCAGGATGACTGGGACGAGCTCCTTCCGGCCGCCGAATTCGCCTACAACAACCACATCCACTCGTCGACGCAGCAGGTCCCGTTCATGACCGACACCGGACGGCTCCCCCGGATGGGGTTCGAGCCGAACGGGCTGCGCTCGAAGGTGGAAGCGGTTAACGAATTCCGCGACCGGATCGCCTCCGGAGTCTCCGAAGCCCGGGCGGCGCTCGTCAAGGCTAAGGAGGAGTATAAGCGGTACTACGATCGCCGGCGCACTCCGGCGCCGGAGATTAAGGTAGGCGACCGGGTCTGGCTGGACGCCTCCGACATCCAGACCACTCGCCCTTCCGCTAAGTTCGCGCACCGCCGCTTGGGGCCCTTCCGGGTGCTCCAGGTCATCGGGCGGGGCGCGTACAAGCTCGAACTCCCTCCCCGGCTCTCGCAGCTCCATCCGGTCTTTCCGGTCGTCAAGCTTGAATTGGCTCAGGACGACCCCTTCGAGGGTCGCACTGGCTATGACGAGCCTCCGCCGGTCCTCCGCGGTGCTCCGGACGCTCCGGACGCTCCGGGCGCCGCTCCGGAAGAGCCACCCGAGTGGGAAGTCGAGGCGATCGTGGACGCGAAGTACCGGTGGGGCTCGCTCTGGTATTTCGTGCAGTGGAAAGGTTATAATTCCTCTCATGATTCGTGGGTTAAACACTCCGACGTTTTCGCTCCGGAACTCGTCGCAGATTTCTACCGGAAGTACCCCGCCGCACCACGCGCCATCACGACCGCCACCTTCGACTCCCTCCCCTTCCGAGACCCCGACGTCCACGTCCGGACGATGCGTCGAGGCGCCGCATTCCAAGGGGGGGATGGTGTCAGGGGAGCCCCCGCTCCGGCCCCCGTTCCGGTTCCGGTTCCGGTTCCGGCTCCGGTCTCCGCTCCGGCCCCCGACCCCGCCTCCGCTCCGACCTCCGCCCCAGTCCCCGCTCCCTCCGCCGCTCCCCCCGTCGCTCCCTCCGCCCCCGCTCGCCCGCTCCCGCGACCCCGCCGGAACTCCGGTTCCGGATACCACGTGGCCTGTGACCGCGCACGGGACCTATGCGCGTCACTCCGGTTGCTCCGATCACCCCGCGCACGTGCTACTAGTCAGTAGGTATTTTAGGCGGCTCCGGGCGTGGGAATCCTCAGACGTTCTTCTCTTCGGATTCCCCACGCCAGGTGCGCTATACTTGTACTTAGTAGCACGGCCTGTCAATTAACCTTCGGATTCCCCACGCCAGGACCCTTGACTTCTCGGGCCGCGTGGTTGCCCTTACAGCATCTGGAATCGTCGACGCAATTGCCTGTTTTACCACAGCCTCACCCGACTTATATGTCTTCAGAGCTTTTTCGTAAGTTTCCTTTGCGTCAAGCTGCGCTTGAGTCGGCGGAGAGCTCGAAGGCGTCGGTGGGACTGGTGCAAGGTAGGAATCATCAAGATGATCCCCAAGTCCAGCAGCATCTGCGGCGTACACAAAACGATTCTTATAGACACTGTAGTTTGTGCCGTCGGCCTCGCATTTGGGAATGCGCAGGAAGTAGTCACCTAGTTTTGTACTAGACAAAGCCATGGTAATGATCAGAGGTTTCAAGAGTCTCAGTTGAGTAGATGTTTGTGGAGAATTAGATTCGGGCGGGGCCCATAACCTATTGAAGATATATTAAGAAGAAGGGAGAAGTGGGACTTCAGGTTCAATTTCATAGTGCATAATACATGGGCTTTTATACTACGTGTTACGTGTACCTAGTAATATTGAATGAGTAATACATACATGCATGACGAGTCCCTTCGACTCATCGGGGTCCCGCCGGATGATTATCGGATCCGGGCGGCTACCTCGGTTTGCTACTCCAACACAACACTCTATAATGCATCAGAGACAGGGAAAAGTGTCCCCATGTTACTACAAGGAAAAGAGGACCTTGAATCATTTCTGATCTCAGTTTTTGATCATACTGCAACCCCGTCCATTACAGCAACTCAGATTGAACCTCCTTGGCTCATCTGTGCACTTGGGAAGCACTGTAGAATGCCTCAGAGCCAGGGAAAGTGTCACCGTGTTCCTACAAAGAAAATTTGTGTGACTCTGTCCAAATTTGGTTGAGATTCACACCGAGCACAAATGTGTTACAAACATGGGACCCTCAAGCTGATTTTTTTTAGCAGCACACTATGAGTGAATGAAAGGGTCATAAGTATATACTCCACACAGAATCATCCACGCAAACAATCGCTACCTTACATTCCAGGTGCAGTGATCCCAAAATGGACTGTTCCCAAAAAGGTGATGGAGCAAACACATACAAGCGTCGTCGGCGACGCTGATGGACCAAACATGGATACATTGACTTGGTCAATAAAAAAAGTGAGGGGGAGGGAACAAAAAAAGTGAGGAACCAAAAATATTGGGAGGAAAAAACTTACTGTTAGAGCGTGCAGCCAAACATGTGCAGCCGTCGTCGACGACGCTGATGGACCAAACAAGGGTACATTGACTTGCTCAAAAAAAAAAAAACTGGGGGAGGGAAAAAAAATTTGAGGGACCAAAAATATTGGGAGGAAAAAAAAAATCACTGTTAGAGCATGCAGCCAAACATGTGCAACCGTCGTCGACGACGCTGATGGACCAAACAAGGGTACATTGACTTGCTCAAAAAAAAAAAACTGGGGGAGGGAAAAAAAATTGAGGGACCAAAAATATTGGGTGGAAAAAAAAATCACTGTTAGAGGATGCAGCCAAATATGTGCAACCGTCGTCGACGACGCTGATGGACCAAACATGGGTACAGTGATCTGCCAAAAAAAAAAAAAAAAAAAAAGGGGGGGGAAAAAAGTGACCCAAAAATTGGATGGGAAAAAAAAATTGGGTTGGAACCAAACATGTACAACCGTCGTCGACGACGCTGATGGACCAAGCACGGACACATTCAACGACGCACAGCCACTTCATCGGACTGTCCGATGAGAGAATAATATAGTTAGGCGCTGAGCGAAGACCGACTCGATCACCTTCGCCATCGTCTCCTCGAGCGCAATGGGGCGGTAAGCTTTGGGGATGGTATAGTCGGGTTTGCCGGGCTTGCGTAGTGTGATGGTGATGAAGATTTTCCATAATTTGGGATGATATCCTAATTTTAGGCACGCGTTAGCCACTTTCGTGAGTATGGGGACAAGGAGGGGGGAGGTTCGTTGTAGCGCGAGGTTGGGGACCCGCGATCCGCCCGGCGCCTTCAGCAGCGGGAGCTTGTGGATCACCTTGCGTACCTCCGCCTCCTCGACGTCGGGGCTGGGTGCTGGATCTGGGTACTCGGAGTCATCGATGTCATCGAGGTCGGCTGGAGGGGGGTCAGGGAAGAATTGTTTCTTGAAAGCAGAGCACTTCTCTTCGTTTGACCGCGCCGGACCGTCCGGAGTTTCGAGGTCGGGGATCCTCGAGGCTGTCGTATCGGCGGAGTGCTGGCTGGCGTACTTGTGCGCCTGCCAAACCGTGCGCTCCGTCGCGTCCTCAAGCCACTCCTTCCAGTGCCGTCGTTTTTGCGCACGAAGCGCCCTGTGGTAAGCATTTCGGGCGGGCTTTACCGCGTCGCGCTCGTCCTGGGTTGAGTTTTTCTTGGCGGCTCTGTTCTTGATCGAGTTTAGCTCTTGCAGCATCTCCTTGAGGTCAGCGGTGAACCAGCGCTTCGAGAACGCGCATTTCTCCGCCAACGGGACCGTCGCTTCCATTGCCGTAACGTATCCGTTCATCAGGAAAAAACCAGATGGTTATGTAGGACCCAGTAGTGTCAGTATTTTTGGTAGACTGGTCGCCAAGTCCCCATGTCTATAGCTCCTGGTAGCTCGTCCGCCAAATTCTGGTAGCTCCTGGTAGCGTTGGCACGTGAACTCGGTAGCGCTCTGGTAGCACTCCGGTAGCCCTTAATAGCCCTTAATAGCGCATAGGATCCATCAATAGTATACCATCTGAGCTGAATAAAAGACACACAAAATAGGGGAAATCATTTATATTCACTATGATACGAGTACACGGTAACAAAAGCTTCTTCGGCACTGTCTCCCGGTCCGACCAACATCCCGCGGGGAAATATTTGCGGAGAGAAGGTTAGAAATTATCAGGGATGGAATGGACACGCATGCGTACTGAGAAAGCGGGCCACGCGAGATAGCGATGAGTGCACGGGGATTTGGGGACAATGTGTATTAGTTGGGTCCAGAAAGGAGTGGCATGGGAAACGTACCAAACACAACCTCCATGGCAAAGCCGACGAGCGCGAGACATCACGAAAGTTAACCCCAAGGGATGACAGCTTATCGATGGCCACAGGAGTTGCAGAAGGCAAGGACTTGAGGTTTGCTGGTTGAAGCCATAACGGTCTTGAGGCTCTTGAAGGACACGAGCAGAGCAAGCCCAGGGAAGACAAGGGCTCCAGACTAGACGACGAGACGACTCAGACGAGTAGATAAGGGCTTGATCCTGCCAGACCGAGCGCCACCACTTGACAGCCGCCGTGAGACTGGTTCAGGCCAGATGAGGTGGCTCGAGTTCTTTGAGGAGGATGCGAGGCCACGAAGGTCAACGGGAGATGCGGTATCGATGAGGGACATGGGGGAAAAGGAAGAAAAGACGACAGATCGACACCTTGTTTGGTCCAAACATGCACGTGACGAGCACGCAATTGCACACGTGTCGTCGGAGCTTGAACTGACTTGTCAAAAAGTTTAGTCGAACCTTCTCGCCAAACTTCTATCCCAACGAGTAAAAGCAACTCGGAGACTCAGCTGTGCACATTCTTATCATCTTGAAGTGTCTTGGCCCCTGCTTGATACTTGCAATAGTTTATTTTCTGATGCTTGCTATCAGGAACTACTGATCTGCCGGTGACATGCTCCATCAAACTACTGATCTCCGGCGGTGAGTTACCGCAGCTACCAGAAGCTACGGAGATTCCACCATAGGCTACCAAAGGTATTGACGCTACCAAAGATTGGCTTGTAGCTACCTGGTAATTTAGTGTTTCCTGATGTTGAGAAGGTCGCTAACGAGCGAGTCCAGGTCTTCCGCAGTGGTGATGTGCGCTGCCCGTTCCGCGACACGGTCGGTCTTGCACGCGTCGTCCACTGCCTTGGTGAAAGCGTCCCAATCTGCGTCCCGCCAACGGTACCTCGGCGGGGGCTCGGTCTTCCCCAGCGCGATGTTGATTGTTACATCAACACAGCGGTGGTCAGATCCAAAGCCCCCGCTCACGAGGCACTTCGTGACGGTATCGGCGAGGTGTGGTGTTGCGAAAACTAAGTCGAGCGTGGACCAAGACTTATGTGCATCTGAGTAATAGGTGGGAGTACACGGGGGAAGGCATAAAGTGAGGTCGGACTCAGCTAGCATCTGGATCATCTCGGACGTGTCCGAGCAGCGATTGCACTTATGCCGGTGAGGGCCCGACCACATAACATGGTGTTTGTTGAAGTCCCCGAAGAGGAAGAAGTCCTCGTCGCCAACGGCGTCGGAGTTGAGGTGGTTGCGCATGAAAGAAATAGTCATGTCAGACTTGGGTGGATTGTAGACAGAATAAATATGAAAAGGGAAGGAGTCTTGTGGCGCGAATCGTAGGCCAGCTACGTCGAGCGACTTGAGGTGGATCTGGGAATACGAGTCAGATGGAATAGATTTGTTAATATAAATGGCGCTTCGTATGAGCTGGTCTCGTCGCCGCAACGGTGCGTTGGACGGCAGGATTAAGTGCCAGTCCTTGTGCTGGAACGAGGCACGGGCTGCAATGTGGTACGGAAGCTCCTGAACCGTCAGTACGTCAAATTTGGATGGACTTGCATCTGGAAACGCGCTCTGGTGAGTCAGACATGGCATCTCTGGCACAGACATACCGTGTCTGAGTCAAACCAATCCAGACCGTCAGACGCCGCCAGACACTCTCAGACAATGTGCCCACATGCTCTCACATCAAAATCAGTAGGGATCAGTCTGCCGCTGTCTGCCGCTGATTTCGATCGGCCGTCGCCCCATCTGGCTGTCATTATGCAAGATTGTCGACTTTCTGCATTGCCGCGCGTATAAGAGACGAAGTCCGGCGCACATCGCGTGTCTTCTTCTTTTTTCCCCACCTTTCGTTCCCGCCCTAGCCCTGCGGAGCCCCAATGCCTGCGTCCATTTCCTTCAGGTTACTCAAGTAGCGCGCATAGCAACAATCTGAGTGACGGACCTGTGCCCCTTGTTCCAGAATGCTTATGCTGCTTGTGCTCCTCCACTCAAGTCGTCTTCAAGAGTCTTCAAGTCCCTTAGGCTTGGTCCTCGATTGTCGATCAATACCTCAATGCTGTTGCAACACCGTGCTTCTGATTTTGGCGGCTACCTTCTGTGACTCCCTTCGGTGTCTCAGCTTATGTTACTCTAGGTGAAGCTCTCTAGATCTCTAGTTAGTAGTATATACTGCCGATATACATATTTTTCTCTGTCCTTTTCTTCCGCAACCGCAAAAGTTTTCTGTCTGCAATGGGAAGCCGAATGATGCTCGCTGCCTGGCAACCCGTCGCTAGCCGTCGCTCCAGATCAATTGTCCATCAATCAGCACATACGCGCTGTCTGATGGTCTGAGGGTCTGAAGGTCTGAGGCGGTCTGAGGGTGTCTGAGTCAGACATGGCATGTCTGACCCAGTATGGCACAGACCATAGGCAGTCTGACGGTCTGAGAGGTCTGAAATGTCTGACACAGACCTCCTCAGACATGGGTCATTTTCCAGATGACTGTATCATTTAGTAGAGACATCAGGACCTCCGGCTGCTTGCGGCAGTTGAGGTCCCTGACCCGAATCCAGTTGGGGGGGGCGTCCTCCATCTACGCCCGCGCGCCCGAGCCGGCGCGGGAGGCATATGACGGAGGGGAAGGGGGAGCCCGGAAGCGCGACGCGGCCTCGGCAATCGCCCGCTGCTTTACGGGGCATGCGTTGGCAAACGCCTTGTGCGGGCCGCCGCAGTTCGCACACTGCACCTTGATGTGTGTGCACGTCCTGGGGTTGGCGCACCGCGGGGTGTTCGGGCACTCGCACTCCCGGGTTGCATGAGATCCAGCGCATTTAGCGCACTTGATGGTAGCGGGGTCCTTGCTGGCGGAACACGCCTTGGCCATATGGCCGAAACCTTGACAGTGGTAGCAGTGGATGGGAGGTGGGACGAAGTAGGAGACCGGGCACGACGTGCCGACGACCGATAGAGAGCGCTGGATGAGGCCTTCGGCTGCTGCGGCGTCTTCGAGCACGAGTACCAGGGACGACGCGTTCTTCTTGATCGACACGTCCTTCCGCTCGTGAAGCCACCGGAGGTCCTTGATAGCGTCCGGCGACGCGATCGTGCCTTGATTGCTAAGGTATATCGCAGACTTCGCGCCCTCCGCCCTCGGGTCGAAGGAGGTAGGCACGTAGTTAGCAATGAGTGTGTAGGATTTGCGGCGCACGCACGCGTTGGGCTCGAAGTGCCCGATCCACTCCTGTCCGTGGAGCAGCAGGAGTTTAGCCTGCTCCTCCGTGTTCGCCTGGACGAGGATGTCACCATTGGCGCGCTTGCGCACACTACGGATCGTGGATTCGCGAAGCCCCGGTGCCACGGTTTTCCCCATAGACGCCTCGATCTGCGCCTTGAGGTCGGCCGGGCTGCGCGTGCGGTTGGCCGACTTGCGGTCAGCCTTCGCCATCGAGATGGTGACGAGAAGTTCCGCGGGAGGCGGCGGAGCGCGCGGCTGAGGTGGCGGTGCGGGGAGTGGCGCGTCTTGGTGCAGCGGGTGTCGGTGGAGACACGCGTCTGAGGGGGCCGGGGCGATGCCCTTCATTCCTTCTTTGATGGCGTCCAGAGCCTGACGCGAGAAGTCACGAACTGCGGCGGTGGTGGCCGCAGCAGTCAGCAGTGACTGCATCGTGGTCGCGGACGCGGTGCCACCCGCGTTGCCCGCGCCCTCGTCGCGCAACTTCTCGGCCAGTTCGATGGCCTTGTCGTTGTCGCCTTTCTTCATCTTGGGGTTTCCCTTCCAGGAGCATACTAGTGTGATGAGATCGTCGAGAGGGCTTGGGGCTGTTGCCACGGGTGCCACCCGTTCCGGATCATTGATCGACGTCTGAGACGGCGACCCGGGAGAAGCCCCGGTGACAGGAGATCGACGCGTCCGGTCCGCGCTTGGCGTTCCGGGGTTGGACGTCGACATCGGTACAGGAGGGTAGATTTAGCGGTTAGCTGGTGCCACTCGGTCGATGTTTGTGGTGGTTAAGATCAAGAGAGTTTCGCCATGCATGGTAAGTATACCCTTCTAGCTTCATTCTTATACTTACAACTCCCGCAGGACCAATATTCTTCCATCAAGGAAAACTCCAGAGTGGGAATTGACTACGTTATCAACTTTCAAGGCACCCTCGAGTGCCCGGGTTGAGCCCAGGCCAGTCAATCACCGTTCAGCCTATCTAATTACTGAGTCTCGTTCTTGACGCAGACTCGGGTGCCTGTAGTTCAGTTTCAACCGTTGAACTTTCTAACCTTGACCGACTTCTAATATATTGTCAAAAGTCCCAGCCGCTGACTTGAACTGGCTTGTCTTTGTTTGAAGACTGCGCGAGGTAAGCCCTGCTCATCTCTGTTCAGATTCGTTCTTTACATTGGCCGCTAATATGGCTTTACATCAATATCCCGCGTACGTCTCAAGTCTTTCGAACGGACTTCAACTGCTAGATTCCCGCTTTTTTGGTTAGATTGCACTTCAATCTATGGGCAAGACTATGCCCGTGCGCATTGAGCTGCCAGATACCGAAACTATGGCCGTTCGGCGCGAGGTAAGTGATGTTCAGGATGCGCTGAGTCAACTCTAACTCTTGATCAATATCGATGCTTGACTCAATCATTACTTAGTCCTTCGCTCAGCGCGAGCCCGAGAGCAGAGCTCTGATCGACGCCGCCGCGCTCTCCGGCCTCCGGCCCCGCCGCCGTGCGTATCGCGCGCTGTCGAGCGCTGCGGCTCTCGACGCCGCGTCGGACTCCAAGTACCGGAGCGCGCGTGAACGCATCAGCGCGAGGCGGCGGATAGGCGCCGGGCGCGACTCGCAGAGAGGCGCACTTAGAAGCACTCGTGTCCAGGAGTGCAAAGGTGCGGTGCTAACCGTTCCAGGTAATCGCTCATTAATCTTGCCTGAAGCTGCCGGCGCCGCTCGCTGGGGCGACGCGATGTCGGAGCTCCCGAGGCGCAGGGCGCGCGCGGCGTGGGAGCGCGAGTTGGGGGTCCGCCAAGGGTCCGCGCCGGCGCATGCCATTTGCGCGTTCAGTCGAGGGTGGGATGGGCGGAGGCAGCGAGTAGCGGAGGTTCCTTTCCCTGCGACTCGAATCGCCAAAGCTCTTTCATCCCCCGCACAGACCTCACAAACTCACAGTGCACTGTGCACCGCGCCGAGTTGGCGCCGAGCCAACCGGAGGAAAGCCCATCACCCATCATTGACAGCCATCAGCCGGCATCACGATCGGCGATACACTGAAGCCACGGTGGAGCCCCGCCTTCCTTCCCCTTCTTCCTCCTTCTCCCTCCTCCTTCCACGTCGTCCCGCCCCCGCCCGGCGCCGTTGATGCCTTCATGCCCCCCCTCGCCCGCCTCCTCTGCTGCTGCGCCCGCCGTCGCGCCCGAGCGCCCGACTCGAGCGTCACGGTGCGTGCGCTTCGTGCCTGTGGGGACCTGGGGTGTAGCGCTGATACGTGTGCGCAGACCATCCCTAACGAAGCAGCGCGCCTGCTCCCTCCGCCTGCCCCCGCGCCGGTGCCCGCGTCGTGCGTCCTTCCCCACTCTGCCACACGCGAACGCGTACTGACGACGCAGACCCTTACCCGCGCCGCCGCCCCACGTCAATGACCGCCTGCGCGCCATCGTGCGCGCCGCGGAGGGGTGCGTTGCAGTCCCTTACTCGTAAGGCATGTGTTCCTAGCTAACGGTTGGCCCCCACAGGAAGATGGTGAGCGTCGCCGCGCGCACGCCCTTCGCGTTCGCGCCTGCATCACCTTCACCGCCGCTACCGCTACCGCCACCCTCCGACGACGCAGCAGTGGAGGACGCGCCCCCGCTACGCGTATCCGTCCACGTGCTCACAATGACGCCCGCGCGCACAAGCGTCTACGCTGCTGCGCGCAGCGCGAGCGACAGCCGGAGCCGCCTCTCCTCGCCCTCACCCGTGCGCTCGGAGGACGCGCCCCCGCCGCGTGCTCTCGCGCCCGTGCTCTTGATGACGCCCGCGCGCAGTGGCAGTGGCACGGGCCACTACGCGTACGCCGCCGCACGCAGCGAGAGCAACTTAAGCCGCAGCCGCAGCCGCAGCCGCCTCTCTTCGCCCTCGCCCACGCCCGCGAGCTCGCGCCACTCTGCAGGGACGGCGTCGGGCTCGCGTCGCTCCGCGCATGCGAATACTGAGACGGCGTCGATCATGGAGGTGCGCTTCGGCCGACTTTCGCCCGTGGGCGGCGCTGACCTCATCGTGTTTTGCAGACCTCTCCATTACCCACGCCCTCGCCGTCATCCGCGCCGTCTGATGCGGCCGAGCACGACCCTGACGCGCCCTCGCCCTCACGAGCACCCGAGCACGATGCGGACCCGCCCGACCCGCGCTCGATCACCTTGAGCTGGAACGACTGACCCTGCTCGTGCTACCCCGCCGCCCCGCTGAGACGACAGATGACAGACCCGCACGACGAACCTGTACAACGCGATGCAAAATAACCGACTGCACGACGCACGACGCACGGCCGTTTTCCTCCCCTCCGCTTCCCCGTTTTGCGCTACCGTACGCACGCTCCTTTGGCATTAATACCTCTCCACCCCTCCCACCCCGTTCTCCCACCGTACTTTCGTGATTATCCCTCCCACCGAACTTCGCCCGATGCGTCACGATCGACTCTCTCCATTACTGCTTTCACTATCGTTACAGTGTTCTCCCTCGATACGCACCCCTACGCTCGTTCCCCGGACACGTACACGGACAACTCATCCTCACTATCGTTATTCCCATTGGATTTCAGCTCCCTCCCTCCCTGTATCGTTATCGGTATTTCTTAGATTATTGCTATTCCCCCACGACGCACGCTCCTTGACATTTTTACGGAACTATACGCTACACCCTATCCTTATATATTATCACTACCTTGATATCGCTATCCTCATATCGCTATTGCCATTGCTATGTATCCTGCACGGACGGACACAGTAATATACAGTTCCGCCTCGCCTCATCACAACGCGTGCGCGCCCCCCGGATTCCGCGACGCTGGACCGCGGACCTCTCCCGCCGGAATCGCAGGGGACGCGTGTTGTCCCTCACCCCGCGCATTGACAATCGCACCCTCGCGCCGCCTCAGTTCCGCGTGCGCGCCAACGAGCACAAGCACATCGCACATCGCACATTCCGCCCTCCACACTCCACGCTGCTCTAGCCGCGCCTCCGGATCCGACGCAGCGCAGAGGACATCGCAGCTCCGCGGAGTGTATTGGGCGAAGGCGGAGGACAGGCGTGGAAGTCCTAGATGCGCGCGGGTCGGGGGCGCGCAGGGGCGTCCCTCTCCGCCTCGCCCACGCGGCCCGCGTTCGGCTTCGGGCGCGAGGACCGTGTGTACCGACCCGGAACCGGTGGGACGGCGGGCACGGGCGGGAGCGGGAGGACGAGCGGGGAGGGGACGAGGGTTGGGAGTTTCGTGGGGGGTGGGAGTTTCGTGGGGGACGGGGGGTATCAGGAGGGGGAGGGGGAGGGGGAGGGGGAGGGGGTGCAGATGAACGTGTTTTGAGTGTCTGAGATTGGGGGTGGGGTTGTGAGATTTGGATAGGGATGGGGATGAGGCGGGGCGGGGCGGGGCGCAGCGTCAGGCTTGCGCCGTGCCGCGTCGAGCACGCCGAGGTGGGGCGGGGCGGGGAGGATGTAGAGGACGACTGACGACGATGAAGACGGTGATCATTACGACGACGACGGGGACAGGGACGACCAGAACGAGGACTAGACGTGGCCAGGGCCGCGATTATTATCTTATGTGTCGTATACGTACTGTACATGTGTATCGGTTCTTGTATCTATCATACCACTATATATTGCTGTGCAGCGTTGGAGGGTGGTTAGTTGGACTTGGGGATTTGATTTGGGATGGGGGATGGTGGGGTATGAGGGAACAAAGTCTATGCACTCAGATTGCAGGTCGGTGTCAATGCGCGGAAAGTCTCGACTCCCGATAGTCTGAGCAAATCGGCGCGGTGAACACTTGCGCTCGAAATTGCGCATCGGTTCGGTCGCGGAACTTTCCGGGCGAGAGCGTTCGGCACCACCGCACGGTGCAGCAGATAGCCCGCAACGGCATTCGGGTTAGCATTTAGAAGGCAACAGTGTTGAGATCTAACGTGATTGTTAGCATAGCTAGTTAGCATTCCATATCCAGCTTCATGTACTTCGTGTAAGGGTCATGTGATCCTTATGCGTTTGCAATAGAACCACTACGTTCTGGGACAAACGCAAGTTCTCTTCCTTCCTCGTCTCTTCAAGATCGATACGGGCGATACCTCTAGCGGATTACGCTGACAGTGATCATGCTCAGGACCCAATCTCCGTGTGTCCTTCTGTGTTGAGCAACTTTACCGTGAGGCGTGGTGTGTGCTCTCCCCCTCTTCTCGCTTTATCTTCCGCGCACTGATAGGGGTTTGGGGGTAGTATGTACTAATCAGGAGCGTGGCGCGGTGGGTGATAAGATCATATTTAATCATCCCACAAACTGTGGGGTCCCGGTCCTTGCCTGGACTTTAGAGACGATAGTCGTAGGATGGAAACAGGGGGAGTACAAACAGCGTCACTTTCAAAACAGTTCGACGACCGCCCGCCGCCCAGAAGCCACGCCAATGACCTTACTATCGAAATCGAACACACCACCGCCCTGGTAGATAACCAAGTCCTCGCCGTGGAGGGTGATGTGATCGAGCCCTAGCGCCTTGTCCATGTTGTTGGTAGATAGCGCCATCGCGGTCTTATGGTCAATCACGCCGTCTGAATCCAAGGCCGCCTGGCTGCAGTTAGTTTGCAGCAATATTCGGAGGTGGAGAGACATACCCAAGCCAACTCGAATCGTGCGTTGCGCGCGTCGTAGTCAGACTGTACACCGAGCGCCACATTGACGCCGTGCTCCAAGAGAGTCACAACTGAAGTCTTGCGCGAGAGCGGCGGACCTGGGAGACTGGATGTCGATGAATCAACTGAACAAGAAAGGTAGACTGAAGCGTACATGCGGCGTTGATCCCAGGTGGCTGGATACGGACGAGCGGGCGCCAGGATGACGCTCACCCCTGCGGCACCAATCTCCGCAGCAAGCAGGTGGGCCTCGGTCGCGCCGGCGAACGTCATGCGGAGGCTTGAAGTGCTGAGTGCGTCAAACTCGCCTTTGAGGTGCAGAAGAGTCGCCATGATATCCGCGTTGTGGACTTTGATCACCAGCGGAATTTCGCCCTTCATGAAACGATATTGGTCCCGTATCAACTGCTTGCATGGATACATAAAGCTCACATTCTTGACACGGCTCCATGCGCCCAAACTGCTCCTCGAGAACAGCAGATTACGCAGCGCGCCGATTTGAGTGCTGACACTCGCAAGCATCTCGGAGTGCACCGAGATATGCAATGCTGTCTCGGATTTGAGGATCGCGCCGTGTACAAGGGCATTGCTCGCGCCAGTGGCGAAAGCTACGCTCAGCCCCTGTAGAAAGCCGTGTCCCATCGGGGCGACTACGGCTGTGGTAACGCCTCCGCGGTACGCATATCTACGCCGTGTGGATGAGAATTCAACTTACCGGGGCTGTAGTGAGCACGTACAAGGTATTGCGCCCACCGAATTGTAATCCGTCGACAGCGCGGATGACAGAGTCGCCGAGGATACTCGGGACGACCATCGTGAGAGGGTCAAACACGCGTCCGTCGGTCGTCGAAGGCTCCAGCATTATTGCGCTGAGCCCGAGGTCGGAGCCGAAGGTCGTGAGCCCCGGAGCGAGTGCGCCGCCCATGAGATCGACGATCTGCGCGTCAGCACTATACCCGCGCGCCGCGCACTCCCCACGCCTGGCGTCTGCTCGAGCGAAGCATTGGATTGCGCCGCGCTGTACGAGCACCTGCCAGTCATGTGCTGGCTCGTCCGCGGTCAAAAGGGACGTGACAGCACCACCTCCGCCTCCGCGCGTCCAAACCTGGGAGACGTTCACGAACAGTACGCTGCCTGTCGTGGAGCGGCCCGCGAGAGGTGGAAGCCCTTCAAATTTGATGGTGTCCTTGACTTCTTGCTCCCACGAGGGGGTGACGGGGACGTCTTGGAACGGGGCGGGCTTGTGGAGCATCGCAGGTGAGGAGAGCTGTGGAATGCCGTCGATATACACCTGCACAGGCGTTGCGCCGAGGGCGAGCGGGTGCGAATCCCAAATGACGAGATCTGCGCGAAGATATCAGGATGGAAAATAGGCAAGGACTAGGTGGCTACTCACCAGCGTCGTATCCTTGGAGAATCATTCGATGTCAAGATAGTTCCTAATGCAAGGGAATCACATACCTGACGCGAGCATACCAACACGCCAGCCAACGCCAAGTGCATTAGCGGGCACTGCTGTCACAGACGCGAGCGCCAGTGCGGGATTCAGACTGTAATAATGTGCTTGTTGCGCCTCGTACATGAGGTGGCGAGAATTTAGCACCGGATGATCCGACTTCCAGGCGGATCAGCGCTGAGTATCGAAAGGACAAAGGAGGTCAATACCTTCATGATAACCGGCAGCCCATTATCCGCCAGAATTCGAGGGGCAAACTCGGAGCCGCGGTACGCTTCACGTTTTTTTCTGGTCGGATGATAACCGAAGGGATTGATAACTCTAGAGAGAGACCGACCGGAAATTGGATGCAAAAAGCGCAATAGAAGGGACGCCGCCCTATTGGGATATCAGACTCGGGGAAACTGAAATGGAAGACGCGTACCCAAGCTTTCTTGAGCAGGTCGGGAACAAGATAGGTCTCGCCGGCGTGATGAATCGAAGCAATGGGAAACTTGAATTCGTTTGAGAGCTGTAGGAGATATCTTAGGTGCAGCGAGGTAGGGGGGAAAATATCGTCCATACACGCATGAGGGCGTCGAGGTCCACCGCCTGTCGGGTAGATTTTGAGAGAGATGTCTGATCAAGGTATAGCAATATACCTCGTAGCAATGTACCGAAAGCTAATCTGCGATGAGCGCTGCATAACGCGAGGTTAAAAGCGTACCTTCACGCGCCCGCGAAGCACATCTACTAATGCTTCCCGCTGCAGGTTTTCGGGAAACGGTGTCTGCCCATCCCACAATCCCTGCTCCGCCGCTGCGCAGAAGGAGTCCTGCGCCTCCTTTATTTGGCGTGCCTGGTCGTACGCACGCCGGAACTCCCAAGCGCTGTCCATGCGAGTCTGCCCGTAGGACCGCGAAGGATTCTCGCCACAGGCATGTCTGGCGGGGTTTCAACCAACGTAGTCGTAAATGGGAAGGAAAACTTACTTCATGTGCCGATATTTCGGACGCGTATCTGAGCTATTGAGCAGCAGCGTGAGCGGTGGTTCGAGGAGCATTGCAGAGGCTGAGCGCTCTGCTGTTGGTCGAAGCTTTATCAGGAACGCCTGACCACCTGACTTTGTGAGTCAGAGAGCTATGAAAGCACAAGGCGGAAGCAACGCACCAATATTATTTGCGCTGCCAGGGAGGATCTGGGCCGTCGTTACGCCTCCTGCGATTGCCAGCTTGTACGCATCGTCGTGCGTGTTAAGTCCGTCAAGGCTGCGTAGCCACGGCTGGATCGGACTCTTCATAGAGTTACCGTCCGACGCGCCTTTTCACTCCAAGATAAGGATGGGAAAGATGAATAACGACTGTAACGCACCATTCAATGCTGGAGCCGAATACACCCCAAGATGCGAATGTGCGTCCACAATTCCGGGGGAGATCCATTTCCCACCAGCGTCAACAACTCGAAGGTGGGGCAGGCGAGTGAGTGCGTTAGGTATATAGCCCACTCCAATCACTAGGCCCTTGTCGAGCAGGATGTCGCCGAATACAATCTCGGTACCATTTCGCGCGCCGGTGAGGATCTTCGCGTTTCGAATGAGGACTGGCGGTGTACCCTCAACAAAGCGGTCCGAGCCCAGTGTATTTCGCGATGCAATGAAGTCTGAGGACGGCTCCAAGGATGCCCGGAGAGAGGCACATTGCCGCGGTGTAGGGATGGTGTTGTCCAGATAGCGGGGCAAGAAGGAAGAGTGGATTGTGAGGAAGACGATGGTCAGGCCGAAGGCTACCAGGACCCGACCGTTCTTCCGCTTGGTATCCCACATGCTTAGTGGTGGGAGGAGAGAATTGCTGGCACATCGTGATTCGTGACGCGATAACGCTGCACAGCTTTTGCGGAGAGCCCGGCCCGTATGCTATGATCGGAGCTCGGCCACTGGGCCTCGGCTTGCGGCTTGGCTTTCCACCGCCACCTCCGTTGGCGGCGCGCGACGCTGGTGGTCCTTAGCTCAACCGAAGGATGGTTAGCAAATTCCCAAGTCGGAAAAAATGTGCTCGAATCAGATTTTGGTCCAAGTATCAAAGACGGCGCTGTCCATCGTAGTGAGCTTCTCTCTGAGAGGCCGGAGATGACCACTACTCACAGCACGGGAGCCCAATTAAAAATCGCGTGAAGTTTGATTCTCATTGCCATATCAGGGTACGAAGAAGAATCCTAGTAAAGTACTTGATCATTCAGTGAAAAAGGCCTGCTGGTATGCACTAGCAGCACTACTACTATGCGGCACAATTCAGCTAAAATTAAATGTGCATGGAGGTGTCCATCATGCACAGACAGCGCTTTCGAGCGGGCGCTTATCTTAGACGAGTTACGCAAATATTCATGATGATTTCTGCACCGCAATTTCCTCGGAGCAAGATATAATTGCTTACGAGGCAAGTTGAGTTTTCGATCAAGCCGTTACGCGTATGAAACGAGACTTCGTTTGATTTAAGTACACCTTCGGAGAACTGGGACCGCGGCTGGGAAGACATCGATCGTTGCACCAGAGGAACCCCGTTCGACTCGGGGCGATGCTATGACTGGAGTGCAATATTATGCAGTGTAGAAGCTTTTCGTAACTGTTTTGTTCTGCGGTCCTGCATTGATTGTTCGAAAGTGTGTCGAGAGCTTAGGGCAGTGTAGCTGTGGGCGATGCTCATGAAGCAGATGTTAAATGATGGAAGGGAAGCAAGTGGGGAATGGAAGGCGAAGTCGTTCCTGGAAACTCCGGCAGGACCGGAGAAAGCTTGCGCATGGAATTAAATTGAATATGGGAGGGAGCCAGCGGATCCCGTTCATCATCTACTGCCTTGTTCAATTCACGACGCTGAAGCTGAACAGCTGGACAAATTAGCAATGTTCTAACTTTCGACAAGTTCTCCATAGATCACGATCTTTCCGCAAAGCGGCTGGGATGTTTTTGATGTCTGGAGGTTAATGTGGCTCACCCGGCGTTCCGCTGCGCACGGTAATAGCAGAGAAGCAACAAATAGGCTCCTCCAGAAATCCAGACGCGCGTTGTGTGCGCCTGCTTGGCCGGTGGTTGGTTATATGGACGCGTCTGCGCACGTGATGTTGATCCGTCACTGCTCTTCCGCCACCACGACCTGCGGTCAGCCGCCTCAGCAGCCCCTCCACAGCTCCTACACAGTTCTATCTCTTATCGACGCTCGCTATGTCGCTGAATGATTTCAGCCTGCAGCACCTCCCCGATCTCTCCGACGCGTCCTTCTCCTTCCAGATCCCGACCGACGCCGACGACGACCTCCTGCGTGGGGATGCCACCGACTTCTTCCGAGGCGCGCAGGAGGCTTCCGTGCGCGCTGAAATGCCGCCGGTGCTCGAGTCGCGGCTCGACGATTCTTCTCCGCGCCCTTCTCCCGCCCCGCAGCCCGAGCCAGCGAAGTTGCTTCTCCCTACGACAAAAGCGAATCTCCACGCGCCGCTTGCACTGCGCGCAACCAAGCCCGGCGCTACCGCCCGCGCACCGACTGCGCCCGTCTCAGCTGAGAACGCGCCGACCGTGACGAGCCCCGATGACGCCCCGAAGAAGCCAAAATCGACAACGCGCGCTGTGCCACCCTCCCCCGCCGTGAAGCACGTAAAGGTGCGTCCCTGTCCTCGCCCTTTGATGCGCGCTCATGTCGTCCCTCTCAGACCACGACTAAAACGCGCACATCGCCCGCCCCACACCCCACCCACGCGCCCGCAGCGCCCGACGCCGACACCGATACCGGCAGTGCCGCACGCCTGATGGCGTACGCGCAGCAGTGGCAGACTCTTATGTGCGTGCCCCTCTCTTCTCCCAAATTCTTCCCGCCTCCCGTCCTTCTTCCCTCGCCTCGTGCCAGCTTACTGATGCCCTGCAGGCCTCACGATGCAGACGAGTCGGTGGCAGACGAGACTCCGCCGCCGCCCGTGACCCCTGCTGCTACAGACGCTCCCCACGTCCCCGTTCCCGCACCTCCCGCGTACGCGGCGCAGACAAGGGCGCGCGCAGGCCCCGCTGCACCCGTGTCTGCGTCTGCGTCTGCGCTCCCTGTGCCCCGCGTAACGTCGAGCGCGCCGGTGGTCAAGAAGCCGCGCGCTGTCCCTGTCCCCCAAGCTCCGTCTGTGTCCGCGCCCGCGCCAGTCCCCGTCCCCGTCTCCGCCTCCGCCTCCGAGCCTCCGGCCTCCGCGCCCCCTAAGCCCGTCCCACAACCTGCGCCAAAAGCGGACAACCCGCTCACGTTCAGCGGCGCCTCCTATTCTATGGAAGGGTACCTGCCGCCCGCGTCCCCGCTGCCCAGCACGGACATCGATGCAAACGTGAACGTGGCGCCTCCCTTCGTGCCGCCCCCGCGTGCCGGCACGCATCTACCTCATGTCGCGTTGGGCGCGGGGAAGCGCGAGCGGGCGGGCGCAGTCCCGGTTCCGGCTCCTGTCCCTTCTTCTGGAGCTGTAGCTGAGTCGAATCTGAAGGTAGAGCGGCAGAAACAGAAGACGAAGACTGCGGGCGAGAAGAAAAGGAACGTAGGCGGGGACGGGGATACAAAGAAGGTGGGAGTTTGGTAATGTCGTTTGTGCGTGCTCTGCTGATGAGCGAGGGCAAGCAGGATCAGGTCGACAGCGCACCGTACACTCGCGAGGCGCGCGTGGAACCTAACGAACCCGTGGCGGACGCGGACGTGAACATAGCGTACGTTCCCTCCCTGCGCGTTTAGCGCCCGTGCTCATGCTATACTCCATGTAGGCCTGTGAATGTCGCGGAGGCGCAGACGGAGATGCGCATCGATGACGCATCCGTCACTGAGCGCCCTCCGAAGTACGAACATGAAGACGGGGACGAGGGCGCCATGGCGCTCGACGGGCACGTGCCACCCGCGAGCCCGCCGCGCGACGACGGCCCGCTTACGCTCTCGCAGCTGTCGCCGCGCAAGCGCGTGGCGCTCGAGGATAGAGCGCGCGACGGTGCAATCCCGACGCCCGTGAGCATGGACGCGCCCACTGTGACGGCGGGGAAGAATCTGGGCGGGACGAAGCGCCGGTTGGAGGCGCCGGGCGGAAGTGGGAAGGGGGAGGAGGATGGGGCGCGGAGGAAGAGGAGCCGTGGCGGGGGTGAGAGGCCGGCGAAGGGGGACGAAACAGTGGAGGCGGGTTCGGGTGTAGCTGCGCGCGGGAGTGGGCAGGCGAGGGGGAGGGGAAGGGTGGTGAGCGCACCTGTGTCGGCGCGGCCAAGGGCGCGGGTGCCGTCTGCTGCGGCGTCTGCATCGGTAGCCAGGCTAGGCAAGGCGCACGCGGGTATGGTGCGTCTCGTGTCTGTTCCTTTCTGTGCGTAGCGGCTTACTTGCGGCCTCTGTGTCCTATAGGTACAAGGTTCCACGCATCGGCCTGCAAAGAGCGTACGTCTTCCTTCGTTTTTTTTATGTGCAGCTGTGGCTGACCGGGTGTGGGGCATTTAGGCTACTGCGTCGTCGTCGGCGTCCGGGAGCGGGAGCCTGAGTGTATGTCTTCAGATGGGTATCAGTATCCGTGCTTACGGGTGTGGGCAGATGCGCGCGCCGTGGGATTCGGGAAGCATGCACGATGTGAGCGGCGCAGACAAGCGCGAGGGGCACGAGATGAAGAGTGTGCGTCCGTGTTATAGACCACCTTCGTCTCCTCACCCCGATCTTTATCTAGGCAAGCGCGCGCGCCCCGTCCGCCTCGTCGATGCAGAGCGTACGTCCCTGCCTATCATGGGGCTGTTCCGTTCTCATGCCGATGCTACACAGACACGCAGCGTCGCCTCTACGTCCACGTCCACCAACAAGCCCTATAAGATCCCCGACTTTGCCGCCCTGCACGCCGCGCAGGCCGCGCACCTCGCAGCCCTCCGCGCCTCCACCGCGGCTGTGCGCGCCCCCACTGTCCCCATCGTGCCGCACCTCAGCACGGATGTGCGCGCGGCGGAGCGCGCAAAGTTCGAGGAGGCCTTGCACGAGCGGGAGGCCGAGCGGGAGAGGGAGAGGGAACGCGAGAGGGGTGAGAGGGAGGAGAGGGAGAGGGAGGAGGAGAAAGAGGCGAGGAGAAAGGCGGTCGTGAAGGCGCATGGAGTGCCGGCGTGGTATCGGGATGCGCCGAAGAGGGCTGGAGGGGGAGGGGTGGAGTGAGTGAGTTGAAGGGTGAGGGGAGGGGCTTATGCAACGGGTGCGATCGGTGAACGGTGAATGGACGGCGTAGATCTAAGTACGGGTACGACAATATTTAGTGGGACTTGCCTGCCTATGCGACTTCAAGCTAGCTTCAAGACTTTGAGCTGTTGAGTTGGAAATGTTACTAATTATTATTGATCGTATGGGGGTAATACTGTCTCATAATTATAGTTGTTTTTCAAGACAGAAACACACCACCCAAGGAAAAATTCACACCTTCAGTTACACACAACGAAAAAAGCACCACCCCTCTTTCTCCAATATAACCACAGGTTCATTCTGGTACAGAAATAATCACCACCCTAGTGTGGTCTTTAATAAATTCACTGGTTCACCTTTTGCACTCCTGACACAACTACAGAGAGGGCTTCAGAAAAAGCACCACTTGTGTAGAGCCCGGATTATCACACTTCTGCCTCAAATCAGATTCATACACTGGTCTGTGACTAGCTTCCATTATAAGCAAGATTCCACTAGTAGCAGAACATTAGCTACTTAGCAAAAGTGGCCCATTTGCTATCAATAAGCCTGCTGTGTATGTACAGTTCAGTGCACTGATTGGTTCACAAGGATTCAAAGGCATGATAAGTCTTCAAATTCTGCACTTCTCCGACTGGGTGCCGGCAGCGGCGCCGACTTGCACCACTAGTTTCTGTCCAAGTTTATCTGGAATTTCCAGTGCGCTGACTTGGATACATGCTGACCAAGTCAATGTGCTTTACTCTAGGTGAGTCTAGCCCTTCATTGAGGCACAGAAAGCTGTAGCAACCTCGCTCCAGATACAATTGCACTGAGTTTACCAACAATAAATAAGTTCAACCAAGGAATAATGGCTCATTTATTTAAGTCCTGACCTATATCTAGTGAGTCTGGGAGATGAGAGGACCAAGTTCTCAAGGCAGTGCTTATTTTATGTACTGTAGTACCTGTGAGTTGATACTATGGGAGTATGAGGGCAGTGATATAAACAGGAGGGGTGTGTACTTTCTTTTGGTCACAACACACCAGTGGATTTTTTGGACAGGGAGACAGGCAAATTTTTACTTGATCTGGGGCAGTGTATCTACCAAAACTCCTTATAGGGGCGTCATTTCGAGGTGTGCTACAGAGTGGGGTATAGAAGTGGGGAATTTACAAAGGTGGTGCATTTTTCCACTAAAATAGGTAAAGGTGTGCAAGAAAACACCAACCTGTGCACCAAATATTTATGAGACAGTATTACAGCCATATGATCGCATATTAGGGAATGCTTAATTATGCGGCCTCGCAGTGTGCTTCTGGAAACCACGATAGCTTTTCGTTTTATCTGTCAGAGTCCCCTTTCGACTTGGGACTGGGCTATATAATGCATATGGTCGCGTCTGTCAAGACATTTTTCGTCCTACTGCTGATTTATCTGTTGGATTATTCCTCAACGGGTTTACAATGTCGCTTCACCGCCCGCCTAACACAACTCCTAAAAGAAGAAGAATTGAGGAGAGTCCATGCACACGGACGGGGACCGTCTGAATGGGCTTTCGAATCATAACAACTTCGCAGTCCGCTGGGGGTAAACTCGGCCTGCTCCTACGCGTCTCGATGCGCTTTCACAGGCTCAAGCACATGCCTCGTTCACCGAGGTCATATCGCGCCTGCGGGCAATTTTTTGTTGTTTTCGGTTGCCTTCTCGGGCCCTAGCCGAATCACTGGCATACATCTCACGGCGCTTGCCTCAATCAAAGTTCCTTGACTGCTGAGAGTGCTAACCCTAACAGCCAAAACGATTCTGCCACTATAGCCCTGCCCCGCGTTGAACAAGATTCTTCTGATTCTAGTTTACCGAGACCACACCAGAGCTGCCACAAGGACTACGAGGCCAGGTAAGTATATACCATTCTCTCGACTCCTGTAGCATGCGAATGATCTCCAAGCCTCCGCCTGGTTAGTCTGATCATCATGTAGCTTGAATTCATTGCGGGATGTATCAGATAAGCTTTAGATTTCATCCTCAAAGCTGGCCTTCCATCGCGCCTGACGATCTTTCCGTTCTTTCCGCCCATCGGCTTTGGCACAAATAAATAAAACTTCAAGCTGCAAAACTCAAGCAAAAGTTTAAACTCAAGAGAGACGAATCGGATCAAATCAGGGCCGATCCGGGCACAGCCACTTGCGCTTCTTCCGTCCTGCTTTCATCATGCTGCCATCTACGACCTGGATTCCCTAGGATTCGACGGTGGAAGCACCTGCTCGAAGCCGTACTGGAGCCAATGAAGCTACGCAGCTGCCGCTCGGACTGGCTTCGCAACGTCTAGACTCTGGATTCCTCGACTGCTTGAAGTGTACTTTGTTGACGGCGCCTTGTGATCTCACTCTTCTGTGGGATGCTCCCTGTGTTCAGGTTGCAGCCACCGAATGTCCAACGCTGTTCCTGATATGGGATACCTCCCGCTAAACCACTTCTGGCTTGGTATCGTGGGCTATCTCAGTGGTGCCATCTAACCTGCTAGGCCCGAGCGGACATGGGAAGCTGCCAAGGACTCTGTCGGTCTAACGGCTATATGTCCATCTTCGCGTTTCAACTTTGTTTCAACTTGAACTTTACATCGTACGTGATATCGTGTCCTGGGCTAGGATATATATGGACGACGTATCTTACCCCCTCGGATAAACGCAAGCGTTACTGATGTTATCAGGCTTCGTATCGTGGGTGCATAAAAAGCTGCACACGACCACTCGGACTTGTGCTCCGTCGCGCCCACAAGAAGATGTGGGCCCCATATTCAAGTCTTGCCGCTTTCGCTCTAGCTAAGGTCTCAGCCGCGGCCGCGACGGAGGTGTCTTCCTTCGCCGGGGCCACGACGAGCTTCCTCTTCCCGCCCGTCGGCCAAACGGCGTCGCCGTCAGACCCGTTATTTCCAGACGCTAATCAAGTAGGCTTCGCAGGATGCTTTGATGTTAGCCATATCATCGAAATACAGAACACGGCAGAAGACGTCCGCAGCGACGCCCGCATATAAGAAAGGAAGTACGGAGGATAGATAGAAGAGATACGCACCGGACAACCGCAGTTCAAACCAAAATAGTCCACCCCGACCCCGAGCTCACTGGCAAACGCCTCCGCCGCGGCGACGACGCTCGTAACTTTGCTCCCCGCGAGCTGCATGCCGAACAGGCGCTCGGACGCGTGGCGCCGCGCAAGGGACGACTCCTCCTTCGGGCCGGAGAGGAATGGGGTTTAAAGGCCCACTGGCGTAGTCTGGCGTGGTGTAAGCTTGACAAGTGCAGCACAGGAAAACGGATGGAGGGATGAAAGAAAGAGGATACAATCATTGGGGGATTTCGGAGACGCAATAAGGATGGAAGGACGATTGCTTGAAGAATCGCGGAGAGAAAGGCGGGAAGGAGGAGGGCGGAAACGATAACAAAGGGAAAGCACGCACTCTCCCCGCAGAAAATTTACGGCCCATAGAACACACATAAGGGCCGAAATGGCTGCGTGATCCCCGACTGTCAGTTAACGCCTGCAGCTTTTGCGGGCAGGTAGGCACGCACGGGGTTTCCCACAATCGTGAGCGGCGCAAGGTCTACGTTGAAGAGATGAGTATAAAGGATGGGATGAGACGAGATGAGATGAAATGCAGGAATTTTCCAGATATGTGGCGAGCGTCGTGCGCATGCGGGCTATATGACGCATGACGCGCGGCGGAGTGGTAGCAGAATGAAGGGATGGGAATTTGGGGCGTGGATGGGTATCGGTGCGACTACGGCGGAGGAAGGAAGAAACAGAAAGAAAGCACTCACAAGTCCTCCCCGCCCGGTCAAGCCTGTTGTTCTCGCGGAAGCGCACGCGCCCGTCCGGCGCGTCGGGGGGGTGCAGCGCCCCCGGTGCGCTGCTCGATGAGCCCGTCTGTGTCGATCGTCGCCGCGATGCATTCGCCGCTTGTTTGCAGTGGCCGCAGAGGCAGCCGGGAGAGTTCCCTCGGGCTCAGTCAAAGAGGTGGTCACACCGGGCGCGGCAATGTCGTCGTCCACCTGGTCTGCCAAACACGAGGGCGCCTGCGCCTGGCGACAATGTTGCGTTCGCGGCCTGGTACACTGCCGTGCACGCATGGAGCTCGAGGGCGGCGAAGAGCTAGGTACGTTGACACGCACCTTCTTCGTGCACAGGAGCTTGAGCGTGTGGGCGCTCATGCGGTTCGCCTCCGGGCTCGTGGGCGCCGCTCGCGTGAGCTTGTCGGCGTCTCTTGCGAGCTTGAAGTCCAACGCAGGCTCGGGCTGCTGATTTTTGAATTTGGCGTCAGTCGAAGACATAGGAGCCCCCGAGCCAGCGCAACGCGTCAGCAGAGGATCGGGGAGGGCGACAAGCACAGCGCACCTGGGACTACCCCGTCTCCTCGAACACGGGGAACATCGCCAGGCACGCAGCATCAGAGTCGATGTCGGCGTCCATCGCGCCCGGAAGCGGGAGGTGTTGCACGTCCGCCGCGCGCGGAAACGCGATGTCGGGCGGCTTCGCGGTGGTACGCACGCAAGTCGTGGTTATTGCGACACCTGGGCCCTCCGTCAACATTTCAAGGAAAGAGAAGGAGCACTGAGAGCGCACCACTCCCCAAACTCCCCAAAATTACATCCCTCGCCCGCCGCGACGCCGAAGCACAGCTCCACGCTGTGGACAACCTTCCTGTAGCGCCGCCCTTGTTCGCGCCGCTCTCCGCGCGCTTTTGAGCCTTGGTGCGCTTCGTGTGCGTGGGGACTGCGACTCGATCCCTTTCGAAGCATCTTCGTCCCCTTCGCCATGCACCCCCATGCCGCGCGAAAGGTCCGTCGCGCCCTTCGCGGCGTCGTCATCTAGCATCACTGCCGCGCTTATCCGGAGCAGAACCCGGGAAAGCCTTGCGTGAGTGAGTGGGGTTCGAGCGTCGATGAGCAGCGTACTCTGCCCTCACCGCTGTGTCGGGAGGAGGAGGATCGTCAGGGCTATGGCGATCGATTAGGTGGGAGGAGTGACCGCATGAGGTGACGTTTCGGATTCTCCGGCCCGGTCTTTCCGAGCGGACTCTTTCGGCGGCCTGCCACGTCACTCTCTCCGAGTCGCTCCGGGCCTCTCCCTTCGTTCCCTGCCCCTCCTCGCGCATCTACACTCGGCGTCTGGAAGCCGTCGATGGGAAGGCACATCTCGCCTGTGACCCTGGACAAAATGTGAACCCTTTGAGCGCGTCCGGTCTCGAGCGCGGCCTGCTTTGACGGGGGGCTTCCAGCTGGCAAGTCGGTCAGATTTGTGTCTACTGAGGTCTGTCATACGCTGTGGCTGGGCAAGCTCGTGGTGCCGGTGAGTGTATGTCTGGCAAGCTCGTCCGATATCGGTGGCTAATCGCCTGGCCAAAGCTCGTCATTTTTTCACCTCGGGATCTAGAGTCGCGTAGCCTTCCCCGCGTCACGATTGGCATAAGTTCGCAGGACTCTGGGCAAAACAGGGCGTCCTGTATGATTCTCTCTGATGGAACTTGGAGAAGGGTTTTGGAGCCGCAACCCATGTCATCGCATGTCATGTCATCGATAGCTTGCGCAAAAAAAAACTATTCTATACAGTTGGGTACTACGAAAAAATGAAGCTTAATTAACTAGATTCGTTGTACCTCGAATAAATTCTCGCCGTTTTTTTGGGGAGGAACGTGTTTGGTCTTGATTTGTCCTCGACACTTCTTTCCACCCACTCATCTCTCTCCGACCTTCCCTTCGCAAAGCGCCTGGTAACAAGTGTAACAACCACAAGGCTTTCGGAGCTTCTGGTGCGCCAGTACACAAGACCTATCGACGCTTTTGCAGCTCTGATTGCGCCCAGACAGTCCGTGATTACTAATGCCCCGAGTCGTCTCCACCCCCGTTCGGCGCACGAAGCGCGATGCACAGCAACGCCTGAGCCATGGGGTGCGCACGGCGGCGTCCGTGCGCGCCGCGGCCATCGCCACACAAGAAGCTGAAGCCGCCGCTGCCGCCGCATCCGCCTCCGCGCCTGTCGTCAAACGCGAGCCCGTGCCGACGCCTCTGCCTCTCGCAAGCCACCCCTCTCCCAGGAGCTGGCGCCACCCCGACGAGCTTCCGTACATCCGCACAGCCGGCAAGATATGGGATGACATGACGATCATACGCTTCCTGCGCGCGCAGGCGTTCAGCATCCCGCCGCGCAGCACGCGCACGCTCGATCCGTGGGTCGCCGTACGCTGTGTTGACGGGAGCGAGGTCGACCTCCCACGCGGTTATCGGCTGCCGTTGCTCTGGGTCGCGCGCTTCCTGTGGACGAGCTTGCAGCTCGTCCTCACGGCCGACGCCGCGATTCGCCAGCGCGAGTGGGACAACACGAAGTTCGAGATCTTGCACATCGCGCGGCTGTGCACGGTGCTGCTGGAGAAGGCGCATGCGCAGATGGAGGAGGGCGGTGCCATTGAGCGCGGGTGGCGCTGTGCGCAGTTTGACAGGGCGCTCAGGCGGTACTGGTACGACTGGCTCATCATGCGGGATGAATTTGTCCGCGACTTTTGGCGCGAATTCGGGGAGGAGGAGTTTCAGACAGACGTTCTGAAGCTCAGTGAGTCTTTTTTGATTGGTTGCAAATATATCGTAATAAAATTCGTCAAAGGGTGGAGCCAGTGGGTGTTAAAAGGCCACAAAGGCTTTATTCTTTCGAAGGCAGAGGTCGCGAATGGAATCACAGCAGATGAATTTATGGCGGGCCTCGTCGTGGATGATAACGCGGCTACATTCGTTTGGAATGAATCAGCAACGGTGCGTCGTGGACCTTCCATGCATCCATTCAGCATATCTAACTTGGTGCACAGACCAACCTACCTGCACCCACAGCAGACGCCAATATCGATCCTCCGGGATCGACACCAGCCCCCGCCCCCGTTCCCGCGCGACATCGCGCGAAGAAAACTGAAGTCGTCGCCCCTGTCGTTCAGGTACGTACTTTGTTGTGTCCATATCCCTTGGTCCCAACAGATAGAAGCCCGTTCTCTCTGCCGCTACTCCCTTCACACGCACCGATGTTATCTCTTTTCGCACCCGCCTGGACAAGTCATTCCGCTCCACCTCGATGAAAAAGCCTGTAGGGGCAGCTCCGGTGCGTTTCCATCGCGCGCTCGCATAAATCGTGATCGATAGGGTGGCTGATGATATACTTAGGAGCCTAGGCAATCCAACTTATCATCCCAATCCCGTCCGCGTGAGGCGTCGGAGTCACATTTGAGCTTATCAAGCGTAGGTCTGGCCCCAATTAACAACAGAGTCTCTCTAATCCCTGCCGATATATTGCAGGGCAACGAAACTTCGGAACCAACAAACGTGCGACAGCTCGGTACCAGTGTATCTACTTTTTGATTGATCAGTGTTCGAGCAGGAGATGTGGCGCGCGCGGGAGACAGCCGCTGTATCGCAAGACGAGGCGGGAAGTCCTGTGGAGCTCCAGGTAAATTTGTGTAATTGAATGTCGCTTTAGGCTTACCATCAGGAGCAGGGGGTTATCAAGACAAAAACCAAGCCCCCCAAGGTCACGCCGACGACAATGGGCAGCCTCGCGCCAGGGCGAGCTGTGTTTCGCGGGCCGTCTACCGGCGCAGATGATCCCGACCATGCGCTGGGCGGCGAGGCGCACGGCATGTCGAACAATGCGATGGACGTGGACGAGGTGCACACGAAGCGGGAAATCCCCGAAACGGTAATCCCGCCTGCCGACGCAGATGCCGACGATTTCGGCTGGGATGACGACGACCTGCAGCTGCTGTATCCGGAAGTCCCTGAGTCGGAACCCCCGCCTGTGGACCACGCACGACGGCAGAGCTCTCCAAGCGAGTCCGGATCCTCCCGCTCGGCATCGCCCATCCCTCCCCCGCTCTCCACCGCACGCTTCCCACCGCCGACTAGGACACAGACACCCGCGCCTTCCGCTGTTTCCGCGCCGCGCTCCACCTCCACATCCGATCTACATTTCTCGCCCGTATCCTTGCCCTCGTCTGCCTCCGCCTCCGCCTTTGCAGTCACACCCATGGCCAGCTACGAGCTTGAGCGCGCCGCGAAGCCGGGTCTGGTCGCGCGCTTCCTGGAGACGTGCGGCGCGTTGGGCGGCGAGATCTGCGCGTTGCGCGCGGAGGTGGCACAGATCCGTGCGGAGCTTCCATCGCCGGTGCGGCCTCCTGCTTCAACTGCGGCGAACGTTTCCCTGTCGCCCTCGCGGTGGGCGCATCCGTTGCAACACCTCATCGCCACAGACGCGTCAATGGATGTAGATCCACCTGCTCTTGAGTAAGCTCGGACGCGTTCGCGAAATATTGACCGGTGGAGTACAGCGTGGCTTCTTGGGAGATGAAGAGTCCCGAGTGGACTGTATCGATCGCTCAATGTTGGGTGGAAGCGGCCCCAAGTAAACTCTTCCGTGTAACTGAGAAATTTTCGCTGCTTCTCCGTTGTAGTTCAACAGAGCCCCGGTAATAATCTCAGACGGCTCTATCAGCACACCGTGGGCGTTGCGCGACGTCCTATATATCAAAGTGGTCCAGTAGTACAAGCGCAGGAGCGGAGGATGAAACGATTATAATTACCAAAACCAAACCAAAACGCGCTCAGGTTCACAAGTTCACCTTGAAGCAGACGATTCGAACACTGGTGCGGGCCACGTCTTCATCTTCGCCGAAGACGAAGACATATATCTTGGCTTTAGCCACATGGAAGACATAGGCGCCAGCATGTGGCAGGTTGCGGCAGCTCGTACGATGTCAGCCATATCTCTGCGACTGTCGGGAGTAGCCGGGCTGACAGCGCGGGATCACGGCCATCCGGGCCGGTGGTGCCTTGCGCCTCTTGCTTCTCACCCCCACAGTCAAATTGTCTCTGCCCATTTACCGCGCACTTGCACATCCTACCACGCGTCTCTTATCCTCCGACTTCTGCTAATATGGTCTTGTCGACTCTGCTCGGACTTTTCCTGCGCTTTGGAGCCTTTGCGACGCGGATGTCGGCGGACAAGCGCACGATCCTCAATCCGCAGGAGGCGCTTGAGTCGCATCCTACCCTTCATTTTGCGCGTCTCTCTCTGTATTCAGCGCAGCGCTCTCCGACAGCAACAAATCCCTGCGAATCTAGATCAATGGAGCTTGATCCGTCAAATTTTGGATTATACGGGCGGGAGCGTGCTACAAGTGCGTCATTGTATTCGGCGTCTGATTTGAGGCTCACACTACCTTGTGTAAAGAATTGAGCCCTCTCCGGACGCCCATTAGCATGCGAATATCACTGGTTCACGTTGCGTCAATCGGTTTCTCGCTGCTGGACGTATACATCCTCGTAGGACGCGCGTCCGCTGGATTTCTAACTAACTGCGCGTCTCACTCCGCCAGTAACTCTAAGGCTGCTCGCTCTGTTGCCTTCGGTGCTCCTTCACCCACACACGAATTCCGCAACTATGTAGCGTTCAAGCGAAGGAAAATGCGTCCAGCATGGATCCCTGCGTCGACTCGTCATTCTCTGGCTCTCCTCAGTTGATGGATCCCAGCGCAAAGCTCTTAGGTACCCTACTTGTGATTATCGATTGATCTTTTCCTCATTCATTCTATGCCACAGTAGCAATCGCTGTTGGGCTCGCATCCGCCTTGCGTCCGTCTCACATACATGTGCGGTCTCCTTACGGTGCGCTGACGCTCTGTCGGAGGAGACACCCATTCTGGATCGCGCAGGGAGCTTGCCCTTCGCTTCCCACGCGAGCCGTCTTCCGGGAAGGCGGACCTTGTCTGCTATGCAGTCCACCCCGGGGCCCTGGGCTCGCTATCTAATTCCGGTCCGTCCTCGCGAGATATCTCTCACGCCCGTGTCTTATCCCAGTTCGTGTAGATAACCCACTACATACTGCGACTTTGCTGCGACTCCGTTTCAAAATCGTTCCCGCTCGAATCTCGCATATTTCCCCCCGTTTCAGCAGTACTGGACTCGCGTAGGCTTCTATTCCGTCGCTGTTCCGTCCAGCTAGTCCACGTCTTCCTTCTTTGTTTCCAGAGGACCATGCCTGTGCCGCATCATGCGTGATTTCGGAACCCGTAGCGCTCCTCGGGAGGCGAAGTTGAACAAATTGTTATAGGAGGTGAGCGATACATCGGCACACTTCGATCGCAGGGTTCAGGACGAATAGCTCAGGAAGGTGACACGGTGCGCAGCGACATGTAAACACGCTGGTCGAAATAAACCCCTCAATGTAGGTGCACCATCCCTTGCAACCTCGATTGTACGACCTTGCGCTCGGCTCCGCATCGAGGTAGGTCGTCGGCTTATTATAAACTAACCTAACCTAGTTACGGACTTCCTTACAGCGCGTCGTGTGGCTCGGCCATCCCTCGCCCGTTGGCATTCGAATTCGAGTCTACACCACGCAAAACCCGACCCTCACGCGCAACCTGAACTGCGCCGCGATCTCAACATACCATTGAAAGGGGGTCTGTCGCGCCCCTCTGAATCCCCTCTTTTCAGCCGCGTCGGAGGCTTTCTTGCGTGGGCGGTCATTCCCTAGAAGTCAGCATCGGCCTCTATCCCTCACTCGAACGATCGTTCGCGTTGCTGGCTTCGCAAGTAGCCCCGCACGCAGCGGGCACCCCTTCACGAATCACGCGCAGAGCTCTGGTCTCCGCAAAAGCATGATCTCATCGCTCGACGGCGCGGCCTCCATTTTGAAAAACTATATAGCAGTCCGGCGACCGCCGAAGCAAAAACAAATGTTCAATTTTCGGTTGATTTTCAGCCTATTTGGTCGAGAAAGGTCCCTCGCGTCACGCGTTGCCTGGACTGTCGGTCAAAACGGTGCAGTCTGGCATATGGAGCAGTAATACTCCTTCATTCTGGCGCGGCTTCATCAGCACAAAATTACGCCCTGCAAAAAAAGATCACGTTTTCCCTTCGCGCAGAATTGTGGGACGGCTCACGTGTCACCAGTCTACGTCACCATGCCGATCCGCCCCAGCACCATGTCGTCCCGCCCCTGGGCCCTCTACCGACGCGACCGTGCTCGTGCGGAGCGATGCACCGCGCGTGCGCCGCCGTGTCCGCTGCTCGCCACCAGGTACGCTGGTCAGCGCTCAGAGCGCAGGGCGTAGGGGCGGAATCAGGCGGAATGAGGCCGCATCGGCGGCCCGAGATCCGACTACCTTGGCGTGAAGCTGTTTGTCATCAAGGCCGGCAAGGATCGGCCCGACTGCCACATACGGGTGATGGCGTATCGGGCTCTCCTCCCTACCACGACGAGCTGCCACCACCAACGCGTCTCTTCCCCGCGATATCCTGAACTGAACTCCAGCGTGGGCGCGAAATGGATCAACAATCTCATACAGAACCGCCTCGGTCAATTCAACGGCGGGCACTTTCGACTGGGGTCGATACTCTACGCGCGGAAGGAGGACAAGAAGAAGTATGTGAAGTTGAAGGTACGCGTTCTCTACCAAATTCGTCGGAACCGGAAGCGCTAATGGGAAGACAGCTAGAGTGCACCAAGGCTGAGCGCTGAGCAAGGCGTCGTTCAATGAAGCAGGAGTTCTGGGAAGCGAGAAAGGGCGAGCGGTTTGGGCAGCCTTGGTGCGTACCATCCGGTTCTTAGTTCTGTCTCTTTCCTTCTGTCGTGAGCTCATCTGAGTCTCGGATAGATAACCGACTGCGGTTGTTGCGAGCGCGCTCTTTGGCAATGTCCCGCGACGTCCCGCCGTCCTGCGTCACCGGTTCACCGACCATCTCGCGCTCTCGTCTGCCTCTGCGCTCCTCTGCGCCTCCGCTCTCTCCTGTCGGGCGGCGCGCATCACTCTCCTGCATCCCAAGCTCAATGACAGATCGATCTCGCCTCGACCAATACTCTCCTCCCCCTTCTGCGGCGCTGTCCGCCGCCCTGCCAAACAGCCGTGCTGTATTCCCTTACGCCTCCGGACTTCACGCGCGCATGCCGATCTCCCCGTCCTCCCCTGCGCGCTGTACGCAGTCCGCCCCAACCATTCGCGCTGAACCCCAGCGCGGACCCCGAGTCGATCAAGGACGTCGTGTTCGCCACGCTCCGCGGCGTCACCGCGCGCCCATCGCCCGACGACCGCTCGCGCGCGTCTCGTCCAACCCACCGATCGCGCCGTCCCTTTTTCACTGCGGCGAACGGCGTCTTGAAGGCTGAAGCCCGAGCGCGATGCCAAGCGGGTGCAAAGAATGATCGGTGATCAACGGCCTGCAACCCGGGTGCGATGTTCGCACCCCTCACGGGTGCTGTATAAAAGGGGGCTTCGCCGCTGTTTGTCGCCCCACAGCTCTCATGCACACTACACCTATCTCTGACCTCCCGACGGTGCGCTCCCTTTCGCGCTCTCTCCCCGCGTATGAGCCGGAGTGACTGTGCAGCTGACAACTCTTGCCAGATCCGGGACACGCTCCGCGCGAGCTTCAAAGCAGGGCTGACGCGGCCGGTCCCATGGCGGACGCAGCAGCTGCTGCAGCTCGCACGGATGGCGCAGGAGAACCGCGAGGCCTTTGCGGAGGCGATCGCGTTGGACATCGGGAAGCCGAAGACCGAGGTTTATTTCGCTGAAGTTGTGCGTCTGCGCTGTCCTCCGTCTGATGCTCGGTGCTTATCGATGGGCTTTGTGTCAGGGAACTATCGTTAAGCGGTCCGTTATGAGCGCACGGGCGTTGGAAAACTGGGCGAAGCCGGTGGTGGTCGATGTGCCGTGCGGGCCTTCTCGATTCCGCGACGTGCGTGACTGACACAGTGTTGCAGGGACTGGCAGAAGGCCTGGAAGCCCACCGTGCACAAGGCGCCTAAGGGCACTGCCCTGATCATTGCGTTCGCAATTTCCGTTTTTGTACCGTCCATAACTTACCATTCCCTTTTGAACCCAGTCCTTGGAACTATCCGATGGTTCTGAGTCTTTCACCTTTGATCGGGGCAATTGCAGCGGGATGCTGCGCGATCATCAAGCCGTCGGAGCTCGCCCCGCACTATGCTGAGCTTCTTGCGCAGCTTCTCCCCAAGTATCTGGACGCTGCAGCTTATCGCGTGGTTCTGGGCGGCGTCCCCGAAGTTACGAAACTATTAGAGCTTCAATGTGCGTCCCGACTTCAGCCGAGGGATTCTTGGAATTCTGACCCTGGCTTTGATACGTAGGGGACCACAGTAAGTCTCCCGGCTCGATAGTTTTCTGCGTTAATGGTGTTGTGTAGTATTCTACACGGGTAACGGGCGGATTGCGCGCATAATCTCCGCAGCGGCAGCAAAGCACCTAACACCGGTCACTCTCGAGCTCGGGGGGAAGTCGCCCGTGATCGTCGACCCATCTTTCGATATCGCGCTCGCGGCGAAGCGCACCCTGTGGGCCAAAACGCAGAACTGCGGCCAGGTATGCAGTGACCTAACTACGGCGCCGATATGCACTGAATCATGGTCGAGTTTTGCGCCACGCCCGACTATGTGCTTATTCCGCGCACGCACCAAGACGCATTTATCGCTGCGCTGAAAGCATCGTGTGCAGAGTTCTTCCCGCAGGGATCGATGAAGTCGGACTCGATCTCGCGCATCATATCGCCCGAGCATCATGCGCGCCTGGTTGACTTGCTGAGGCGCACCAAGAGCCAGGTGGTCTTCGGGGGGAACACGGAGGGCGACAGCAAGATTGAAATCACCGTCTTCAAAGACGTTTCGGCAGATGACTCCCTGATGGAAGGGTATGCATTCCGTCGGACCCTAAACTATCAATCGATTTTATTTTTCGCGCAGGGAAATATTCGGCCCTTTCTTGCCTATCGTACCGGTGGATGACATTCAAGATGCGATCGATTTCGTTCGTAGCCGGTAAGTTCAAGTCCGAACCGTGCCGCTGGGAATTCATCGTCTTTGTTTTTTTGGACAGCGACCACCCGCTGGCGTTGTATGTATTTACCGAAAACGCGGCGCTCAAGCATCAAAGTGACCTACCATCAATCGCCGTTTATCTGAACGTGCTAATCTCACTCAGTTTTGGACGAGACGATGAGCGGCGGCGTCGCATTCAATGATCCGGCTCAACATCTCGGAGGTACGCACCTCCACCCCATCGTGATTTCATGCACGATGAGATTGATTTTGCCTGGCAGTGGACGAGCTTCCCTTCGGCGGTGTGGGCCAGTCCGGCCGTACGTCTTACTTCCATCTCCCCTTTCGGTAATGCATTCGCTGACGAGGGTTGTAGATGGCAACCAAAGCCTCAAATACACATTCGACACCTTCTCGTATGAGCGCGCGAGCGTCGATGTCCCGAAAGAGTGAGTTCCTGCTCAGAGAGCATCCTTCTTTTGCTGAACCGATGCTTCACAGAGCGGAGCCCTTCAATGCTGCGCGCTATCCGCCTTACACTGCAGAGAAGTTCAAGGCTATGACGGGGGCTGCGTTTTTGGAGATCCCTCAAAGTCTTTGAATTTGTGATTCTGATAGAATTTGTGAGTAATTGGGCTCCGTCATCACACTGAGCCAACCCTGGAGGCTGTGACGGGTGGAGGCTCGGTGGAGTGGAAGTTTGAGCGGTCCATTGTAAGATGATTCTTGAGCGACGCGTGATAGGGAGATGATAGGCTTGGGAGTCGACGACGAGATCCAGGCGAGATTCCCGCCCGGGAACGAGTGATCTGCGATGAAAGACCCATGAGGTGCACTGGAAGCGTGTCAGACGCGGTCGCGCGCGCAGGATTGAGCAAAGGCGCGACGTGGTGGGATCGAGCGACAGGGTGACCGTGGCGGCGGGAGGCAAGAGACGAGCCACGTGTACGGGTACGGGCCGGACGTGCGAAATCATGCTGTGACATGCTACCGTGACGTCCTCTCCTCCCGACCACGATGAGCTGCCACCAGCACTGGGAGGAGGGAACATCATGAATTTCCGCATGCCTTCCATGATCTAAAGTCAGGAACTTCCTAATCTTTTGCTTTGAATTTCCACATGGTTCAGCATGAATTCATGATGAAACATCAGGAACCAGGATCGTGAATTTCGGGACAAATATAGGAACATTCATGATGCTTTTTTCAAGATGTTTTACCATGGATTCAAGACATTTCGTCATGAATCAAAAGGCCAAAGGAAGCATAAATATAAGATTCACTACTCTCACATCTTGCACTCCTACAATGTAGGCAAGTGAGGTGAAGTGAGTTCTTGTCTTGAAGACACAATTGAACACTACTACAACGAAGAGTCTAAGTAAGTAACTAAGCTATCTATTAAGCATATGACCAACTGAATGCGCGCGCACATACTCACCTGTGCTAAATTTAGAGGTCATGACCTGAGTTTTGTACCTTGGTCGAGCCACCGGGTGGGGCCCCACTCAGCTCCACAGCATGGGAAAAGTCGGAACTCATGTCGAAACATCAGGAATTCATGATGGTCAGAAAAATGGAAAAATGGGCAATTAACCATCATGAATCCTGTCATGAAATTCAAGACTCCCTTCATGATGAGACGTCATGAAACTTGAAATTCATGAGTATTGTCTTGAATTTCCTGATGAATCCTTTTCACAGTGCAGCAACGCGTCTCTACCCTCCATTGAAACACAGTGCGGGTACGGAATGGATCAAGAATCTCACGCTTGACCGCGTCCGACAGTTTAAGTAACAGTTGGCACTTTGACGACGCTGTGGGTTTGGCGACGTTGACCTGCGATCGGTGCTCTACGCGCGGAAGGAGAACAAAAGAAGGAGTAAGTACGTGAAGTTTCAGGTGTATGTGTTCTCTGCCACAGTCGTAGAATTTATAAGCGCTAATGAGAGGACAGCTGGAGTGCACCGGGGCTGCGCAAACCGTCGTTCGCCAAGGCGATGATTCGCCGATGAAGCAGGAGTCTCGGGAAGCGAGTAAGGGTGAGCGGCTTGGGCCAAGTTGGGTGCGTACCATTCGTCACCATTCACGACGTACGCGTACTACTGTATGTGGGCGAGTAGATTATCTGCTAGCACCCATATCCGCTCTTCCTGCCCGGCCAAGCCGTTTTCTACGTGTGTTTCCTAGATTCGGGGTCCGGAGAAAATGACGCGGGCGGCGTGTACCGGCGCGCAACGGCGCGGTACTGACGCGGATTGACGCGGATCTAACTTAGGTTCGGAACAAGCCCGCCGATCATTGTTTGACTGATGTGATCAGATTTGGGTCAAAACAAATGAAGGGGCTTGTGCCAAGATCCACTAGCCGAGGGACTTCTTCGTCGCGCTATAGTGCACGCAAAAGCGTGTCAATCCTCCGAGTGTCAAGACAAAAAGGGATTGTATTGATAGAACTTAGATATTGGCCTCTTCAGAATGTTGGTATAAGATGAATGGCTGAGTCAATTCAACCAACAAGTACAGCTTCATGGTTTTTGTATACCATGTTATACTGAGTGTATCTGGACATCGGAAATTAATCTGAAGAGCCTAGAGTCTTACATAGCAGTATAAAATTACTATCTGCATGTTTCAAGTGCAACTGGGAGCTGTGAGTCCATTAACACAATGAATTCAACACTCAACCCAAATCGGCTCACACTGTGACGTATGTGACATATGTTAGCCAGGCAACTTTTATTTCTTTGCGGACGCCCAATGTCTGCAACTCAAAATCTGAAATGGCAGAAACAGTTAAAATACTCTATCCATCAAATTGGGCCCACAAAATGCAGACTTTGAAACTATGTACAATCAGCAGTGAGTTAATTCCAGCATACCGAACAGTGTGCGAAATAACCATATATTTCAACGCACATCCTCAACATATGGCAGGTATGTGGCCAGGGTGAATCGATGAGATACATAGAGCATTTCAATATGCAAAAGTTCATGTAGAGGAGGCCCGGGGGTATTTCTCAAGAAAATGAGTGTTCGAGATGTCCTCTATTTTTAGGACTTTGTCCCAAGCCTCTCTCCGAGAATGGCCGGCTCGCCGGCCCGGAGACAGGCTTGCTCCGAACCTAGATCTAACTAGTGTCTAACTAGTCACTGGCAAGTTCATATGTTTCATGTCTAGTGGCCTGATATTGATGCAAATGTGTTGTCTATGGCTATTTCAGCCCAAATCAGAGACCCGGCCGTGTATGGAGGCTTCAACAGGGCTCTACTTGAGCTACAAGACCCAAAAAAACGGTGCTACTGCACTTGGACTGTACATTAGCGGCTTCCCAGTCATTTTAGAGAGATCCCAAAGAGATCTGGTGTTATTGAGGCCTGAAAGAGTTCGCGCCGGTGCGCGTCACATGTTCTCGTCAATCCGCGTCACTGCGCGCCGATGCGCGTCAATGCGCGCCAACCCCGCGTCAGTCCGCGTCAGTTCCGCGTCAACACCGCGTCGACACAGCCACCACCGCGTCAATCACCAAGTTACAGCTACTATTTATCCCACGTCTTCTCCATTCCCAAGGTATTAGTAAGGTTGCGACCAAGGGATCGATGGTAGTTCACCTATCGAGCCGGACTACCAGGCAGTAAGCTCAAGTTCACTTGAAGCATACATCTATTTACTGATTAACGGCTAGTGGTTGAAATTTCGGCATCTCGGCGTTGTGACTGCGACACAACTCTTCCTCTTACCACCACCACGGTCAACCACGGTGCACCAGGTAAGCTCGTTGAAACACAGACCCTTGCCCCCGATACTTGAATACTCCCAGGATGCATTAAAGGAGCCAAAGAGTCTGTTTTAAGGTCAGAATCTTCACATTTTGGCAAGTGCTCACTAGTTGGTTTAAGCTTGGATACTGTATCACTGCGATTTCGACTCGGATAGCTGTAGGGAGCAATTCTAAGGACTTACAGAAAATATTGAAGGTACTCGGACGCTTTAATTGTCCAATATAGCCTTCGAGCCAATGTTACTTTCTGTTTTCAGAAATATTACATCTCCCGATAATTGAGGGTTCGGGCAACTCATGTGCCTCGGTATCTTGGTACGTCCATTCGGGATGACCTTATATATCTTCCTACGAGCTTTTGAATAGTCTCGGCGCCCTAGTTCGATTCAAATTAACCAAAGCAAGAAGTCTTACATTTTCGAAAACTGAGAGCTCTCGGAGTTCCTCTGCTTCGATGCTTCGGTGAGATCGTTTGAATTGACTCTGTATGGTCGCATATACGTTTATTTAATGGTTTCGAAGCCTCCGCTCGCTTCAAGTCAGCCAAAGGTCGAAGTCTTGCAAAGTCATTCACCCTGAATGGTGGACAGCTAAATCTACTTGTCTGTCTCTCCGATCTCGAGTCTGTGCTAACAAGGCTCTCATAAACCAGACTCGGCCTGGTGGGACGCTACTTCGCAGCCGAGATGTGCGCTCTCATATCTACTTTCTTGATTTTACGGTGCATCAAACACCGGAGGTTGAAATCATTGACATTGAACTTGACCAGAGTGCTTCGATTATCAAGGACTGACTCTGAGAGTTACTGTCTTTATATGAAGCCTCTTGGGGGACTTGTCCCTCCCAGATGATGTATTGACACACAGAAACATCAACAGAGTTTGAACAATGATCAACAGACTGTCTGTTGAAAAGTTATGAGCCGCGCCGCGCCGAAACCGTGTCAATGGCACAGCCACATACCGCGTCACTCCGTGTCACGCCGCGTCAATGCGCGTCTGTGTGGGGTCTGGTAAAAATGACGCGGGCGGCGCGCCCCGGCGCGGACCGGCGCGGACCTGACGCGCATTGACGTGGTGTGACGCGGGGTGACGCGGTATGTGGCTGTGCCATTGACGCGGCCTCATAACCCAATCATAACCTCTCAACGAACAGTCCGTTGATCATCTTTCAATGTTTATCGATGCTTATACGTGGCAATGCATCGTTTATGAGCAATAAATCCCGGAAAAAGCTTGATTCAAAGTACTCTGGTCTTTAGCTTCCCTCGGTGTTTCAATGCTGCACCGTAAAATGAACATTTCCGCATCCTTATACACAGAATAAGGGCTTAAACAGTGTAAATGCTGTGATTTACGATTGGGCATGTCATACAATACTGCTTAGCCCTGCATCGTCAAAAAGCTTCAACAGTTCAACTCAGTTAGCTAGAGTATTATGTATGCACCATACTGCCCTAGAACTGACTAAATCTCCAAGATTCGTCACTCTGCAGTCATATTGGGCCCAATTCCTTCTTCGCAAGTCAACCAAAGCTCAGACCAAAAGGACGAGATCTAGGAAACTCGAAGATTAATGTTATTGTCAGAGCTCTTGAATAGGAACAATAGCTCGGGCATCTCGGAACTCAAAACTGAACCACCGGAGTTGGTGCCATTGGGACCTGTGTCCTTGGAATGCATCGGGTAACCAACTGTCTGCTCGTTGCTTCCGATAATATTTGATGTATGTATCGGGCATCTCGGACATGTTCAAGTTCTGCATTGTCTCGGACATGCTCAAATTTGGTAGTGTGGGGGAAAGTGAATGCAGAAACCGCTGGAGCGCAGTAAAGTGATGCGTATCTAGATGACCTCAACGGGGCTCTGCAGTGGGACTTTCCATAGACTGAAGCTTTATTGCATGCAGACTAAAAGAAATCTAACACAGATTATAATATATATTCCATGCTCTGTATCGCAGGCCTCAATGTCCATGAATAGTCACAGCGCGTCGCGCAAGCTCTCCCGCCGCACGTGAGGCACTCTGTCCACACGGTGGCCGCTTGCGCACCGTCCGTACATTGTCTTTGTGCAGAATTGAGCACATTTTCGTGTGCAGAATTGAGCACATTTTCGATCTGCGAGACATTTAAGTCAGTTGAAGAAGCTAGATCTAATATGGATGGATCCCGCTGCACGCCTGTGTTAGAACACGGATTACGCATTCAAGACATCCTACAGTGGGGACTTGGAATAGACGAATAGCAGCTCGGAAATTTCGCCATATAGCTACAGGTTGCACTTATCGGGGACTGAGTGTGCACGTTTCGGCTGCGAAGGAGCGCGCACACGGCCGACAAAGAACTGTCAGCGCCAGCTGACATTCCATCCTGCCCTCCGAAGGACGGCTTGGGGCAAAGAGGTCGATGCGAAACGAAGCCCGAGGCATTTGCGCATTGACTGGAACTCAAGTCAGCGCTCCAACAAGAAGCGCTAGCATAGTGACAACAGTCTTCGATCGAATGACTGTCAGATGGGATAGTCAATACTTACAACCAGCAGAGTGTTCGCACTCAGCTCACACAACCTAACTAACCGATCGAGGTGATCCAGTAGAAGTCAAATCAGGTTAGAGGCTTAGAGCAAACTTAACTCGAGCAATGTACAAGTAGAACTAGCAAGAGTACCTCATATTATTACCTGAATAATATTGAGATAGTGTATGTGTACCTTCGCAATGCCTTGGGAATGGGAGCGGACGTGGGACTAGTCAGTAACGGATGATTGACGCGGCGGTGGCTGTGTCGGCGCGGTGTTGACGCGGGCTGACGCGGCTTGACGTGGGGTCGGCGCGCATTGACGCGGATTGACGCGGACTGACGCGGACTGAAGCGAACTTGTGACGCGCATCAGCGCGAACTCGTTCGTGTCTAAATCATGTCAGATTTACTCTGAAATGACCTAAAAGGCCCTAATTTATCATCTGTATTGCAGATTTCTGCAGTTCCACCGACTTTGGGGCCTTGCAGCTCGAGGAGAGCTTCTTTCAGAGTGCGTACATGGTTGGGTCTTTGATATCGAGCCTGTATTGGCCACGGGTAGGCCGCAGGTAACAAATTTTGCATATTGAACAGGAAACATATATATTCCCAACTGACTAGTCACATCCGCGTCAGTCCGCGTCAATACCGCGCCGGTGCGCGCCGCCCGCGTCATTTTCTCCGGACCCGGCGCTGTGGCATCTGACAAAGTTGCTCCTATTGAGGTGAGTAAGATGCCCAATTGGGCCTGGGCCGGGCTTCTGACGAACTTGCGCACCTTCAGACGAACATTCTTGATCCTACGAAGTGACGAATTATGAGGGGACTCGGAGGCAATGCCGGCGGCGGAGAGCGCGAGTCGGTGACGCAGGACGCTTACATGTATTCTGACTCACCACGCAGCGCGCTCGCGCCCGCGCTCACGCCGTCCCAAAGAGCTCCTCTGCCACAAACTCCCAGATCACCTGCGGCTTGTTGTACAGAAGCAGTTCCTCAGCTTGTACAAATCAACAGAGCACCGAGGAAAGGGTTGTATCTCCCGCACGAGGTAGCGAGTTCGGAAAGCTCAGATGCGTCGAAACATTCATAAAGCAAGGGTATATGAGACATCGTACGTATGCATGTGTTGTTATACAGATCTTTCGTTTCATGTATCTCGACTGGTAGGCCGCTGTGCTACGGACATACATCAGCGCCGGCTTCGACAAAGTAAGAACACGACGTACGAATTGCCCACACCGCACACAGCGCGCTACCAAAGCGGCTCGGGCACGCAGCGAAACTGTACCGCTGCCCCAGCCAACAGATTTGCACGTCGGCGTGCAGCGTATGTGCGTGCGCATCACCTCTCCGACGCGGGTCATGCGAGCTCCCAAGGTAGCCCCCCGAGCGCGAACGCGTCGTCCGGGAAGCGTAGCTCCGGATTCAGCGCAAAACCTAGCTCGGCGACGGCCAGGTACGCATTCTCGTAATGCGCATCTGCGGGGTACACGTGTGCCTCAGTGCGGCACAGCCGGGGGTCCCGGTACGGGCCCGCACGCACGCGGTGCCGCTCGCGCTTTCGTGCGTTCTCCTCGCGCGCGCGCTGCAGCCCCTCCCCGAGCGACAGCGACGCGAGGCCGGGCGGGAGGGCAGAGCGGAGGCGGGTGGTGACTGAGGCGTGCAGCGCGGCGAAGAGAGGGAAGTCTGCGTGGGGCGCGGGGTGGGGCGAAGTAGGGTATAAGACGGACATAGAAGCAGCGGGCGCGGGGGCAGGTGGCGTCGCGGCGCTCTCTTCTCGTGGCGGCGGGGAGTCTGTGCCATAGACGAGCGCGGCGCACGCAGGCTCGGGCGCGGCGACGTATTCGCATCGCAGCGCACGTCTCGTGCAGCGCGCACAGGGAGCCTTCGGGGGCTGCTCTGTCGTGATGCACTGTGGGGTGATTAGCGCACGGTGGGCGCGCTGGCGGCGGAGGCATGGTGGAGGACGCACACGGATCTTGCGCTTCCTGCAGTGCGAGCACGCGAGGATGGTGCGGCGGCGCGTTGGGGCGGGGCGGGACTGCTGTGCGTCGGTCATCGGGGCGGGGTTGCGGGAGGGAGGAGAGCAACGTGGCAGGGTTTACTACGTCTGCTTACGTTGTATGATGAGAATCGATGAATAAGCATCTGGCTCCATTGGGCGGCTGGCACCGCCTCAAGGCTCAAGCGCAACTCAAGCGCTCAAGCGCTCAAGCTTCAAGCTTCAAGCTCAAGCTCAAGGCGCATCGGAAGCGCCTTAAAGGGCACCAATGGCCTCAAACTATAGCTAACACACGCGTGACGTACCAGCCTTCAAGCCATGAACGTGCCAACTGCCCCAGTGAGGTTCATTTTACAAGTCCTTTCAATTTCAAGTCAACTTTAAGTTGCAAGCAAGTTTCGAGGGTGGAAAAGCTAGGCCTGGACCCGGGATAGTGTTGGCAAATTCACTTATAATAAATTCAGGTTCGCTTTCCACGTAGGTGAACAAAAATCCTTCGAGCTCGGTTCAGTTCAAGTTCGAATCCGAGTCGAAATGTCGAACCGAAGCTTGGCCGAACTGTACAGTGGGCGGCCGGCTTATATACAGACTCCGAGACAAATCTACATTATCATACAATCTGAAGGTGAACCTTCTGTATCGGATCAGGAAAACACAGGATCCTATCCGTGCGGAAAAGGGTACAGGTGTCGAAACCCAATATGATTTTCTTTGTATTACTTGCACTTCGCGGCCCACGCAAATCACGCAAACCGTTTAGGACACCTCGGTTACAGCTGGGGAGGATCAGTTGGCCGTGGTCTTGGCTCAGGGTGAATAAACTGTCGAACAGACCTATGGCTCTCAGTTCCTCTATAGCCTGGTCCAGTTGAGCTGGGATTCCGGTTAACTGCAATTCGACCTGAGATATAATGTAGATCGGGCTTACAGTACCGAGCGTTCTCTTTCGAGTTGTTAGCGAAGTACCTGAAGATGATCGGGCCGGAGCAAAACCTGTGCGTCCACATGTCTAACGTGGGGTTACTCCTGATGAAGTGGACAGGTGAGACTGCGGACGCACTAAATTTCTTAGCCTCTTCGAGGAAATTTTTGCTGGTTTGTGAGTAGTACCAGTTCGGGATATAGTCCAACTTGAAGAGGTCGATAGCAGTGCGAGGCATATCAGCATAGTCGATATGGGCCCCCTTGCCTATCGTCAACGGCTCCGGCCACTGCCGCTCCCGCACCACAATCACGTCCCCCCTCCACATCTGATGTAGGCCGGGGCTTCTGTAATCCGCCCCTACGACGCGCGCCATCGACATGTTGACCGGGAGGCGCAGGCTGATATTGTGATACAACATGTATCTTTCATCCCGGTCGTCATCTGGATGTTCGACGTTCCATGCCTTCTGGTAGGTTGCGAACATATTCGAAGCTCCGTAACGATTGCGCAGATCCGGGTGCTGTGTCCATAGTCCGCCGTACGGGAGAGCCTCGGCACCTTCCTTGCTGAAAGCCATCGGCGCAAGTCGCGGTTTACCGCCACCCACGGGGAAAAGGAGTACGTCGCGAGTGACTGCTTCGTCCGGGTCGCGCAGGCGGGTCTGGAGGATTACGGCTTCAATGAGCTTCCCCCACTCGTCTGGGATATCGTCAGGCAAAGGCCACAAAGCCGAAGGCAGCAAACAGACGAACCACTGAGGATCTCACGTTTGCTTTTCCTCGACGCAAGATATGAAAACAGTAATCTGACCGGATGGATACTTTCATAGCATGATTCCTCTTAGCACGGTTGTCAGCAACTAGGACATGAAATGGACTGCGGAACGCACGGTATTTGACTTCGGGATAGAGGAGATACAGCCACCGATCGGAGTTGTACCATTCCGGGATAAGGCGCGAGTTGAAGAGCTCCACTGAATGGGCGAGCATATCTACGTACTCCTTGTGCGCCCGACGAGTACGAGCATAGTAGCCTAAGCTGTAGGATATTGAGCCTTTGAACCAGAACAAGCCGTCCTGCACGTGGTTGATGGGCCATTTGCGTCGCTTCACAACAAACACGTCGCCCCGCCAGAGGAACCTTCTGCTACGATTCTCCGGATCGGCCCCGACCAGCCGCGCCATCGCCAGGTTTACAGGGAGTTCGGGGCTGATGCTGTAGCATAACACGTATTCTTCGTCGCGGTCCAGGCTCTCGGTGCCCCATGCGTATGAACGTCTGGCGAGGAGTGTATCCGCTGCAGCTGTGGCATGATTCACATCCAAAACGAAGATGACGGCCGTGTACTCGTCCAAGCCATCCACAGCCTCCATCGCCTTGTACTCCTCGAGAATCTTTTGTTCAATACGCGGCTCGCCGCCATCCGCAGGGTAGAAGAGGACATCGCAGTAGATGAGGTCACTGACAGAGCAGTGGGCGGCCATGAGAGTCGGAGGAGCGTGTGTGGCACGAGGCTGCGGCAGACGGACGGCATTTTCGAGGTGACGGCTTCGACTCCCAGGGCAGGCCGAGTTCGGCGTTTGGCGAGCACGTGGGCAAGTCGCCGCGGCGGCGCGTTTGGATTGGGACAAAAGACACTTCTCAGACTCCTGAGGCTGCTCCAAGCGTCCAGCTCGACATTGCATCATGATGCATGATGCATGATGGCTTAGAGAGCTTCAGATGCAGTGGTCACTGTATCTGCCTCCGACGCGATTGCCTTCGGTAGATCCAGATGGTCAATGTGTGCACTGTGGGTGTATGAGAAAATTTTCATCGAAGCGAACAAGAAGAAAAAAACGAGCGCGAGGATTTCAGGATGGGATCGACGCTTCATGTGCTCGGAGCATAGCTTGCCATTGACGGAGGGAATTCTCTGAGCGATAGGGGACAGAAGCTAGCCAGGCGTCCGATATGTTAGACAGGGCCCAGCAGGCGCACGCACCGCCGGACGGCGGAAGGAGTAGACGGGAGCCACGTGCACGGGATCACAGAGGCCACATCACTGACACTAGAAAGCGATACCAGGCTTGGAGTTGAGCGAAGGTGGCACTGCTTGGCCCAGAACGGGGCTCGCACCCCCACGGCGCTTTGACCGGCGCTAGGAAGCCCACCGGAGCGGCCGCTGTTCGCGGGGAGGGCGCGGAAAGAACCCTTCGGTGGATCGAGGCGGCAGAGAAACAGCAAGGCGTGATCCCGGATAGAGCGGAAGCCTACGAACACAGAATGAGAGGATCCTGGTCTGGACAACCGCAAGAGAGCATGAAGCAAGAGACCATCGAGAAAAAGGAGGGATCAGAGGAAGAGCTGGGACCAGGTATGATTGCGTTTCGTATATACAATTTGAAATGCTGGGACGGGGTATAACCGGCAACTGCCAGTCAGACAGAAAAGCAGGCGTTGAGCGCTGAGCGCTGAGCAGCGGATCCTCGGGCAGTGCGCGAGTACTCGGCAGCGCATCGCTACGGACGCTCGCGCGGGCGCACCGGCCGCGTCACGCACATCTGCAGGTGCTCGAACCACAGCGGGTCGTGCTTGCAGTGCCGGATGTTGCGCGCGACAACGAACGGCGTCGTGTAGCTCAGCGAGAAGCGGCGGTCGCGCAGCAGGACGCGGATCATGTCGGGGCGCGGGGCGAGCGTGCGCTCGAAGGTCGCGAGGCGCTGCGCGGGGGGCTCGCCCGAGGGGAAGGCCGCGGCTTCCGCGAGGGCGCGCGCGCGCACCACGGAGAGCGGGACGATCTCTGCGTCGACGATGTCATGTGTGTACGGCGACTTCGCCCCCGGGAGGAAGTCCACGAAGATGAAGAGCACGGAGTCGTCTGTTCGTGTGGGTCCGTTAGCCATGTACACAATAAGGCATTCCGATCAGAGACAGAAAACACGTACCCACGCGCTCTGGGAAGTTCATAACATTCAGCGCGCTCGCGGACGCGGCACCGAGGACGCCACTGAACGCATCACACCATTTTCCGAGGGCTTCGAGGCGCATGCTGTGGTCCGGCCCCATCTCCGCCGCCTTTTTCGCCATTTCGACGTTCAGCACGCAGTGCGGTCTTCCAGTGCGCCTTCTGGCACTCCTTGGACTGCGCAAGAAAAAACGTCGGGAGAGGGAAGAATGTGGACAGGGAAGGACGTACGCAGTATCGCACGACTCCGCACCCCGCACAGCGGCGCAGGTCGATGCGACTGACGGTGCAGTTTTCGCACATTACAGTCGGTTGGGCCGGCATCGCGTTCCGCGGTGCGTCCCCGAGTCTTGAGTTCTGTTTTCGTCGTGCTTTGAACGGGGGAAAGAGCAAAAAGCAAGGGTGGTGGACGAGTGCGGTGATGGTAGAAGGAAAGAGCTGGGATCAATGCTTGGTCAGCGGGCGCGAAATACAAGGACAATCTGTTGCACAGCCCTAGTGATGGCGGGCGTTGTGGGCGTTGATCACCGTTGAATGAGTTGTCTTGGCTAACGCAAGTGGCTGAGTGCCGCAGCTACCCTCTGGGCTCAATTAAGTCCGTCCACATTCAAACTAATGTTGTTCTCCCCAACATTCAGTGTCCGCGCGCCGGCGCCTCGCTTACCGGCTGACGGGACTCGGAGGAGACTCTACCCGCTAAAGGGTGGAGACGAGAATGGAGCGCTTGGAATATCGCGGAGAGGTAGAAATGAACGTCGCACACGAAATCCCCCTCCACATCCCCGAGCTGAGTGCGGGCGAAGCGAGGCGAAGCGAGGTGGAGGTGACCGCACTCATCTCGGGCTGAGGTGGAGAGCAGATGACGATTGACGAACAGTATGTACTGTCCTGTTCCGAATTCTGTGAAAAGGATACATATATCATTTAAAATGTCGCACACAGTCCATCGCGCCGTTGGCACATCAATCCACCGCCCTGGGTCAGCATGGACCATGACGAAGCTCAGATCATCAGACCGTCTCAACCGACGAGGCATAACGATGTCTTCATCGTTGTTGCCGTTTCTGATATCTATCGCACTCATACCACTCGAGAACGAGCCTCAGCATTCCCGAGGTAGCTTAGAAGAATCCCCACGGCCTTCTGTGAGAGTGAGATCCCCCTCATTTGCATTGCAGTACCTCCATATTGGTCCTTCTCGACGTCGCGCAAAAGTCCAAGCTCCATTCACAGATTCTCAGCCGTGAACGACTTGTCGCCGTGGAGGCGAATCCGAGGAGACCAACCCCCGCCCGGGACCCGCACAAGGCTGGGCGGCTCCGGCGCGCTGCCTACCCAGGCGCCTCCACCGCAGACGTTGTTCCGCATTGGTTACGACGCGCTGCGCGGCCGTCCGAGTCTGCTCGAGAACATGTCCATCTTGGGACGGCCCTGCCCTCCGTCGAGCGTCGGGCAGCCCCGCCGCGCTCGAGCCGGAGCGATGCACCCACTCCACCGCGTGTCGAAACGGCGCGGCGCCCTCTCCCGCCCAGATCCCCGCCCCGCTGCGGTGCGACACTGACACTGAAGCTGCAATGCACGCCTCGAGCGTAGCAGATGGCGGGATCACGCAGGCAAGCCCGCATCGGAGTCGCTGGACCACGAGACAGTGGAGGGGTAGGGGAAGAGGACGAGGACGCGGACGAGTGCGCGGCGTTAGGCCTTATTGGTGCGAACGCGCCATCCTGTCGCTCGGTTCTCGCCTTGCGTCGCGGGCGGACGCGGCGGCGCAAGCAGGTCGGTCGGCGGACGAGACGCGCGGCGCGGTCGGGGAGACTGCGAGGGTCAAGCGGGATCACGATTCACGAGTCGGCAGCCCCGCCCGACAGATAGAGGTCCTCCACAGAGTTAACCGCCTTCAACTACCAGGGAGCGCAGGGCGACATGCAGGTTGCGGCTCACGGGACAGCATCGATGTTCGAACTTCGGGGAGAGGCATCTGCCCCACGCAACGATGTTGAATATTGAATTCCGAGAACCGAGATGTTCAAGCGCTGAAGAAGAACAAGAACGGAAGGATCCGGAGGCCCAAATTCGGGAGAAGGACTTGCGCACCGAGTATTCGCGCCAGCAGGATAGGTCTAGCCCGCTCGAGGTGCATCCCACGGCCCATGTACATGTGGCCACGGTGCACACTCTCGGGGGTAGATGAGAGAGGGCCCGAGAGTTCGATCGCGGACGTGGTGAGGATGACTGGTATCTGGGTGGTGAGAATGACTACAATCTGGAAGAGAGTGGGACGCACCTGTATGTATCCGCTGATTTATGCACCAGCGCACTTCTGCATCAACCCTGGAGGCTGTGACGGGTGGAGGGTCGGTGGAGTAGAATTTTGAGCGGTCGAGTGTAACATGATTCTTGAGCGACGCGTCTCGTCTGCGAGATAGCGAGATGATAGGCTTGAGAGTCGAGTCAGTCCGAAGTCGACGACGAGATCCAGGCGAGCTTCCCGCCCGGGAAGAACTTGAAGTGATCTGCGATGAAAGCCCCATGAGGTGCACTGGAAGCGTGTCAGACGCGGTTGCGCGCGCATGATTGAGCAAAGGCGCGACGTGGTGCCAGGATCGAGCGACAGGGTGACCGTGGCGGCGGGAGGCAAGAGACGAGCCACGTGTACGGGCCGATGCTGTGACATGCTAAGTAGTACCGTGACGTCCTCTCCTCCGGACCACGATGAGCTGCCACCAGCAACGCGTCTCTTCCCCACAATACGCTCCATTGAAACCCAGTGCGGGCACGGAATGGATCAAGAATCTCACTCTGGACCGCATCCGACAGTTTAACAGTGGGCACTTTGGCGACGCTGTGGGTTTGGCGACGTTGACCTGGGATCGGTGCTCTACCCGCGGAAGGAGAACAAAAGAAGGAGTATGTGAAGTTTCAGGTGTATGTGTTCTCTACCACAGTCGTAGAATTTAGAAGCGCTAATGAGAGAGCTGGAGTGCTCCGGGGCTGCGCCTGGCTGCGCAAATCGTCGTTCGCCAAGGCGATGATTCGCCGATGAAACAGGAGTCTCGGGAAGCGAGTAAGTAAGGGTGAGCGGCTCAGTGGGCCGAGTTGGGTGCGTACCATTCGTCACCATTCACGACGTACGCGTACTACTGTATGTGGGCGAGTAGATTATCTGCTCGCACCCATATCCGCTCTTCCTGCCTGGCCAAGCCGTTTTCTACTTGTGTTTCCTAGTTTCGTCGCAATTCAACATTGAACCCTAAAACACTCTCAGATTGCTCAATTAGGGCACAGGACGGATTGCAGAATATTGCATGTCTCAGCAATGCGAGGGATATATACTCATACAAAGGCTTTTTGTTAACGTGTTGTGCTTCAAAACATGTTTGCTGAGCACAATACTTATAGACCCATTGGCGAAGAACGACTCGGATCAACATCTTCATTATTTGAACCACGCTATCTAGAGTCTAAACCGCGAGATCGTGGCACTGCGGGCGTTTTAACGGCCCTGGAGAGTCTCTCTGAGTGCTTACCAACACTCACACGTTGACACGAGACCGCTATATATACAAAGTCACGCGTGGCGGAAGAAAATCAAAAATTCACCCACATTACCTATCCTCCCTTCCAGCTACCAGTCCTGAGATAACCAAGCAAGTGAAATCTCTGTATGCCCCCGTCCCATTGTGACTCCAACATGCCTGAGAGGAAGTCGTCGGTCTGTATCCCTCTGCTATCGCCGGGGATATCTTGTCGACTCCGAGTCGCTGTTATCCAGAAGCATCAGCAAGCTTATACCAAAGGGAACGGAGCTGACAGGAGCGCAGACCCCATGAGTAACAGGGAGCTTGAGACTCATAGGGTGCGTTTCTGAGTGCCTACCATCACTATCGAGTTACACTCACGTTTGACCCTTCGAAGTCGACCTCCTGCGAGGAAGATACGCTCGCCGCCCAAGGCTACAATGCGTTCATTCTTAGCGGCCTCATTCGCGAGCGGACTCGAGATGAAGAGATGGGAGCTCAGGTGCGTCGTCGCTCGCTCAGTGCAGGCATTCGCAGCTGACTCCATCCTCGCAGCCCTACAAACGGCCCTTCTGGCACCGAACCAAATCGTTCTTCTGCCTCGCCTGAGGTCATGAAACTCTAAATCTACCGAAATGCACTGTAAACTACGTATCGGACGTCAACCACGACTGTCTCAGAGAGATATATATGCTAAATGAATTGCATGGCAAAATGCGATACCGTCCCGCCCTTGGCGAGGTGAACGCCTCGAGCACAGTTCAACCAAGACTCGGGAGGTCCTGGGAGAAGAGGCTTAGGCCGCGTTTTTGAGCCACCGCTTCCCAGCGAGGTCGACGATGTGTTTGACCGTCGATCTCCTCCAACACATCGTATCATGGATCATGCCTCTGCGGAAGCGCCCTGCATCTTCTTCCCGCGCTCTGAATCGCAGTGCTGGCCGATGCAAATTATGCAATCGACTAGCCTGCAGTACTGAGGCACAAACTGAGATGGATCCATCGCACCCGTGTAGAATCCCCCGGCTCGACGCAAGGCTTCTCGAACCGTACTGGAGGTTAGTAGGATGATCAACAGATCGGCGACGAAGAAAGGTGCGCCTGCTTACGCCGGTCCATGGATCCTGGACCGTGATAGGCTTTTGACGACGATGGCTGCAGTGGTCGATATTGATAACCAATTCATAACTCACCCATCATTCGGCAATCCATCCTACTTACAGGTGATCCCAGCCGTCACGGTTGTTCAACTTGGGTCAACTCCATACTTCCCAAGTTCACGGACTCACAGACTCGGTCTCTATGCATTGCTTAGGCGCTGGCAGGCGATGAAAGCCGCATTACACCCAGCATTCCGTTTCAACCCGAGTGGCCCAGGCTTTCGGCCAATTTTCGGCGTCAAGGACCGATCAAACCGCTTTCCAATTTTCAGGAAAACAGTGGCGCAGCGTAGACCTAATGTGGCTCTTTGAGCAGAACACATGTCTTTTGTTTTCTGTTATATATATGGTATCTCAGGATTCCTCAACAACCCATAGCTCACAAATTTTAGTTCGGATTCTTTCGGTCACGAGACTTCCTGTAATCAAGATCAATAGCCATCCACATATTTAGAGAATTTAGTTCGACCTTTCATAATAATCCTTATTTCGTAGCATGTATAGTACAATCTTTGACGCTTTTCTCTGCGCCCGAGGTTGAACCTAAGGCTTAAGAACTTCAACTCGGATCTCCATAGTGACAACCTGCCAGTCATTTTTATGGCAACCCTGTCAATCGATAACATTGACAAAGAATTGCTTCACTTGTGGCTCCTTCAAATCCCAGGTATCGTATCTTGGCCGAGAAGCAGTCGCATCAGCATTCATATATTCATAGGCGGGTCGGTGGTGATGAGGTGCTGTAGGGGATGAGCGCTATCCCCCTCCCCCACGCAGTGTGGTTGCAGCTGCGACTTCAGCAGAGGCGCGCGTCAAGTATTTGATAGAAAAAAAAAAACTGCGAGCGGGCGAGATAACTCTGCCAATCGCGCCAATACTAAGGCGCTCGACGATAGATGGATCAGGCAAGAGCCAGAGGAAATGAGGAATTGAAGAGAGATCGACGTACTCTTAACACACGTCCTCGAGGAAGGGCTCCGCGACGGTGGGGCCGCCGGGCGAATCGGAGCCGACGTCTTGCCATGTACTGGGAGGGAGATAGGTTAGCGCGTGTAGAGAGTCGGGGAAAGGCGCAGGGATAATTCGAGAACAATCAGGGGTACAAGGGGCGGCGACGAGTGGGGATGAATGGGTATGCATGGTAATCGTGCGGATTGGGTGTGACGATAGACTGAGGTGCGGGCGACGTGAATGGCAGCGAGGAAGGCGGCGAGAATGTGAGCGCACGTACCCAGAACAGGATGGGAATCTGTACGCAGTTGAGCCTCGCGCCCGGGATCTGCGTAATGTCTTGCTCGGTCTATTCAAGAGAGCGATGAGCATCATCAAAATCCGGGAGGAGGGGGCAGATCAGGAGGCCGCATTGAAAAGATACCGATGTTAGAAGCAGAGGCGAGGTGAATGGGCAGAGTACGAGCCACCACGCGCGATGAACGTATCATACTGGTTTTCAAAGTCGCCTGGAGCGTCCCATCAGCGCGTATGATCGCGGTGCGCGACCACTCGTCCGTTGCGACGGGATGGGCCTGGAAGAGCGCAACTGTCCGTCCTAATCAGAAATGAACGAAGAACAGATATGGGAGGACACACACGGCTCGAGCACGAACCACTGCGCGTGAGGGCACAGACAACACTCGTGGTGCAGAGCACGGGCGCTGACGGCGCCACTCAGGAGCCGCGCGAGCACGGCTACCCGCGGATTCGCGGGCGACTCTGCCAGCGCGGCACGGGGTCCGCATGATGGGCCGGCGGCGGCGTTGAGGAAGGCCGAGAGACCCGACCTAACGAGGAGGTGGGTGCCTCGGCGACGAGCGAGAGGGCGGGCGCGAAGTGCGGAACGAGAGCGGGCGCAAGGCACGACGGGCGGAACGGCAGCCGCGGTGGCGAGTAGGGTGGCGAGCGCGAGCGCGAGCTCGCGTTGGTGGGTCGCGTGAGGAGCGTGCCTGGGGCGACGGCGCAGTCTTCGGCGTCGTACGCTCCGGCGGCGAGGCCGCGTTGGAGGTGGGCGGTCGTCGCACAGGCAGGCGGTACGAGAGCGACGGCTGAGCGTAGGCCGTGCGAAAACGGAGCTGTAAGTAGGTGTAGGTCAGCAACTTAAGCAGGTGACGGGCGCGATGGCTACTTACCTGGCGGCGAGCAGCGGACACGGCGGCGGGGAGTGGGGAAAATGGCGGCGAGCGCGCGCTCTCCGCAGCCCTCCGCACGAGCGTGGTCGCGTCGGAGGGCGAGACGACGAGGTAGGAAAATCGTCGTCGTGGGAAGAAGCAAGCACCGGGCCGGTGATAGCCCGGCAGCCGGCGCCTCTCTTTTGCCTTCCGCCACTGGTGACTGCACTCATCTTGTATGGCGCGCGTACTGTCGACTGCGTCTCCCCGCCTGTTCGACGATCGACGGGACGGCGTCTGCGACAGTCTGCATCCCGCCCTGACTCGACGCCCCGATGCCTCCTCAAACTCGGGTGTCGACAGCGTTGTTCGCTCCTGCGCATCTATAAGACAGGTGCGTGGTGCCAACCCTCCCTCTTTTCCCTTACTTCTGAATATACCTACTTACCTTTTTGCAGCACACCTCCCCGCCCGTCTAGATCTGTATCCCTAGCAAATTCCCTGGTGCACACGAGCCAATCCACGGGGTCGGATGTCGACGAGCTCTCCTCAGATAATGTGTGTTCCATTGCCCTCTTCTCCTCCACCTTTCCCGTACCTTTATTTGCGCTCCCCATACAATTCTTCCATCAACTACGCTCCGGGCCACCGCCGTTTCGTAACGCAAGGGCCCAAATGTGGGGCGTGACTCACCTGTAGGCTGTGGGAGCCGAGGCGCAGGGCGCGCGCTCGCGGCGCGTGGACTGCACGCTGCATGCACGGCAAGAAGTGGGGACCCGGCGGCAGCGCTCTGTCCGCCGCTTACCTTGCGCTCCCCTAGCCTGTCTCGATCGCGCCCCGTCCGCTACCCTCCCCTACTAAGTCACTGACACATTCATGCAGAGTGACTCGACGCCTGGGCTGCGGACGACCGTACCGCCGCGTCCCGCCTGTTTCTGCGGCCATCTGTCAATGCGGAAGAGGCGGGTGCTACCTCCCTCTCTGGTCCTCCCTTCCCCGCTCAGCAAATAACCTGCGCCCGCAGAATCCGCTCGTGGATGTATGGCATGACGCATGTGTCGGCGCGACATCGGCAGTATCTTCGCAGACCAATTCGGCGCAGCACATGAGAAGCAGGAACACCCAAACGTCCGGCGCGCCGCCGCCGACTCCCCGCGCCTTGAGCCCAGGAATAAACGAGTTCGTCGGCGTCATCCTCGCCCTTCCGCCTCCGCACGGAGCCGGCAGCCCGACACGAGGGGCCCCGCAGCCGCTCCCTGTGGCCTACCCCACCGCCCTTACCTCGTGCGCGTCCGTCCGTCCGTCCCTCCCTTAGTTCAACCTTGCATTTATTTACTCACTCATTCATTCCCCAGAGTCTTCGTACCCAATCAAATTTTGCGACGCTATCGGTGCGTGTCTTGATACCGCCGCCTCGCCTCCATTACTCCGCGCTCCCCAAATCCGTCTGGAGCTCCCACATGCCGTCCCCTTCAATTCTTTCGCTTGCTTCTGAACCAGCTTCGCACAGCCTCTGATCCGCACCCGTTCAAGGCTCAAGCTGCAAAATTGCATTTTACTTGTACGCTTGCGAGCGCAGCGCGGGGATCGAGTCGGCGCAAGGTATCGCAAAACCAGCACCGGTGCGCTCCGCTCGTCCCGAACGCGCCGCTGCCGGTGCCCCCTTCCTTACTGGCTCATTCCAGCGGACTCCGTATGCGCTCCCACCTCGAATGCTGCACGGAGGATCGATGTTGCGCACGGGAAGAGTGGCGCAGACGCAAAACCCATGCGTCGTAGGCTGTGCATCCACTTTCTGCGCTGCGAAGCCGGGATTCGCGCCCGGCCCCTACCGCTCCTCTGATCGGGGAATAATTCTTCGAGTTTGCGCCTTATGTCGGCCGAGCGCCGCGCTGCATACTCCACGATCACCGCTGGTTTCGATCGGCCGACTAAGGTTCTAAATCGGTCGCTCCAGCGTGCTGCTCGAAAGACTATGCTTTGGAGAGCGGGATTTCGCGTTAATCTCGTTGGCGTCAACGCACGCGCGCCCCTCAGGCCTCAGGCCTCAGGCCTCATTCTGGGTCTCATTTAGATCTCTAGCGCCGCATCGCCTTTGGAAATTTGGCTAGTCCAGAAGCTTGCAGCGGCGCTCGCTCGCTCAAACTCGCACTCTTGGGTCATATGCTCCCTCGCGCACGCTTCTTGCTCTACAGCGCCAGAGCAAGTCTTGGTGCGCTGGACCTAGCTCTTCACCGGCACCCGCCATCGGATCAGTTCTGAAAGCTCGGGCCCTTCTTGCGATACTAACGCGCTGGTCCGGTCATGAGCACATAGTGTTTCAGATTTAAGGAATTTGGCAGGCGGCGGGGCCTGCTTAAATCTAACAGTTGGCCATGAACTGTTTGATGGCAACGGTTGGGCGGAGGGAGCGTGAACTGTGTGATCCGAACAGCTGATGCAGCTTGCCGGTTGAAGCCGAGGCGAGCTGATCTCGCCAAGATCAGACCCGATAAGATACCAGTTTTGATGCGCCCCGACTGCGAAACGCGCACACCCTGTGCCCAGCTGTTTCGAATGCACAGTACAAGCACATGGGCAAGGGCACCGCTCGGAATCAGGTCGTCATCTTCTTCCTGAACTGTCACCACGTAGCACTTCCTGCAGCCGCAACACTTCGACCCTTCTTGCCCCTGAAAGCCGCTCTACTGCCAACCATGGACACCTCCGAAGCCATCATAATTACTACTGTCACTGCCCCTACTGAGCTAGCCACGGCCCGGAAGCTTCTTTCCGTATACAAGAGGAACAACAAGGACTACCGAAAAAAGCAGGATGAAGCCCATCACAACGAAGCCTATCCTGGTGAGTCGCGCAGCCTACAGTCTAGATGTTCAACATTCAAGTCGTATCTAGTATACACGGAGTTCCTTGCTGCTCGCATCGTAGAGTGCGAGAATATGATGGCCATGCGTACACATCCACATTTTCTGTGTCACCTAAAGCTTCTAACATGAGTTGCATCAGCTCTGAACCCAAAAACCCTCGCTGGTTCTCCTAATGATCCTCCGGCCCTCCCCAACAATCCCCCGGTCCTCAGTGGTATGTGCATGGTGTCAATCATTTTAATCTTTGTTAACACTGACCCTGTTGCTCTTTGCAGGAGTGGCGGGAGGCCCTGAACAGAACAATGGTGCAGCTGCTGTCAACCCTGTGTCAGGTATGTACTACCATTCTATTCATCCAATTCTTTTGGGGGGCTGGCGCGAGGCGCGGAGTGTTCGAACTCAGCACTTCGCTTTGAAGTTGTTCGAAGTGCGTTTGCGAAGCAGCGCTTGAGCTGTTTGTTGCTAGCAGTTCAGCGAGTGCTCGCAGGTTGCATCTCGATCCGGTTGTCTTGTGCAGCCAGTTGGATGCACCATCCCAACTGTTTGTTCTGAACAGTTGGAGATTGTCAAGTCAACTGCATTTTCTACGCTCTTGGGGCGTTCACATTAGTTAGAGCACATCGAGCACTATATCTACCTGATTGCCGTCCCACTATACATGTTCTCACTAATTTATTTTTCTCTCAATAGACCCTCCTATCGACCCATCTCTCGAGGACGGCCCACCAAGGAAGAAATCCCGAGGAACCGGCCAGACACATCGTAAAATTCGTAATGCAAATGAGTTTCTCCCGCCAGCAGATTCTTATCATTTCCCAGTTGTTGTCGATCCGATGAATACGGTGAAGGAGTCGATAACCGCCCCCATGCTTGTCAAGTTCACGACCGCTTGGCTGACGCATGGGAGTGCCGTAGAAGCCGCGGATGGTACTACCAGCGCCGACACATTCCCAAGTCTACGTGATTCTGCAATCGACATAATTGATCATGTGCTAGACATTGCTGATCAGTCAAAATTCTCCCTCGTCCAGTTGAAGTGGACGATGGAGTATGAGAGCGGCGAGCTTAACCTTGAACATATCACAGCCCTTCGTGATTGGCTCGTCAACGCGGAATTGATGATCGGGGATCTCCAACGGAAGCCGGTGAAGAAAGGTATCATTTCCACCTTATACATTCACAGAACTAATCATCTTTTCAGTCAAGGACAAAGATGTGACCGTGAGAATCATGCACGAGGGCAAACGGGTCACCATGACACCGGCCATGCTCTTGGATGCGAGAATGGATCCTAGTAAATACCCCGGTTGTGTTGAGGGAGGCATGGCCCCTGTTCTAGCTGTCCTGAAAAATCGGGTCCGTACTCTTCTCTTGCTTGAAATCGGTCTCACTCACGAAAAGCAGAACGGGATGCACAAATGTATTACCTGTGGCTCGGGTCCGCGCGGAAAGGCAATCGACTCCCGGCCAATCCCCCCTACAATCGATCATCCATATTTGGGGGACTGTAAGTGCCCTGTCCGCGGCGCCGCCCTCGAACTTTGGATGATCAAGATGACTGCGGGCCTTGATGGTGTTCCTCAGCGCGGTGAGGGTAAGAAGAGTCAACTGGCTTTCAATCCGGATCTCCTCAAGCTTGTTGCTGCCGCCATTCAAGCTGCATCCGGCCATGATATTGGTACCCTCCTTCAGCCACAGAGTGCGCGGTTGCGTCATACCATTCTCTGGGCGCTCGAGCAGCTCTATGAGATCTGGGATGAAGAGGGATCACAATATGCAGATTCCTTCACACTCCTGGCGAAGAAAGTCAACGAAACTTTCGATGCTATCGAAAAGGAGGATTAAAGTAGTTTAGTGTAGCTTTTCGACGAATTCATGTGATGTTCTTAATTGCTGTTACGGAACTGTGTGCAAGAAGCAACTGGGAACAGACTGTTTTACTTCTACAGTAGTCCAGCTGTTCGGAAAAGACACTTGCAGGCTGTTTCAATATGCTGGTGCATGTCAGTTGTCGAAGTGCAACAGTTCGGAACTGTGCAACTCCACAGATAAGCCAGCCAGTTAATAGGTTAGATTAATACAATCCGCTCAAATTGAGTGATACATACCTTGTACTAAGCAACAAGCGCCACACCACAGCCACAGCCACACGTCTACAAACTCAGTTCGCCCTCAGCCCCTGTTGGTGTTTCAAGAATGGACACTGGCCTTGTTTTTTTCCTGTCAGTAGGCTAGAGCTGAAGACTCTGGGTGTAGATATATCTGTCATGCATAAGCTCACAGGCAACTAATTATATATTCTGAGCACAGTAATTTTTGTGTTCCCAAAATGGAAAACAGTACTTCCTTCCTAAGATATTGGGTTGAGATGCCGGCGACATAGACTTCCAAGCAAAATTGATGTTTAATGGCACTAAATGTCTATGAATATTTACAGAATTCCCTATGGAGCCCCCCATGTTTGAGCGAGTAATATAGTATGCTTGGTTTTAATCAATAATCCCTGCTTACGCCATGTTCAAATTTCGGATGATTTACAGCAACAGGGAGCTCATCTCCCTAGCTCATCTGCACATTGAAGAAACACTATAACATGCCTAAGGATAATATAAAAGTGTCTGTATGTTACTCCATACAAATGCGGACTCGCACCGGAGTGATTTCTGGGTTGAACATTGGGTGGAAGTGTTGGCCAAACAAATGCCAACAGAGTTCGCTGAATTGTGGTATCCTGTCACATATGGCTGACAATCCTAGGAGGCAGAAGGGTTTGGTCTGAGGTCCCAAATGAGCCCCGAGTATTGGTTTCCATTCATTTAGCAGCCCAGTATTGCTGGAGGCTGAACTTTGGGTGGAAGTGTTGGCCAAACAAATGCCAACAGAGTTCGCTGATTTGTGGTATCCTGTCACATATGGCGGACAATCCTAGGAGGCAGAAGGGTTCGGTTTGAGGTCCCAAATGAGCCCTGAGTATTGGTTTCCATTCATTTAGCAGCCCAGTATTGCTGGAGGCTGAACTTTGGGTGGAAGTGTTGGCCAAACAAATGCCAACAGAGTTCGCTGATTTGTGGTATCCTGTCACATATGGCGGACAATCCTAGGAGGCAGAAGGGTTCGGTTTGAGGTCCCAAATGAGCCCTGAGTATTGGTTTCCATTCATTTAGCAGCCCAGTATTGCTGGAGGCTGAACTTTGGGTGGAAGTGTTGGCCAAACAAATGCCAACAGAGTTCGCTGATTTGTGGTATCCTGTCACATATGGCGGACAATCCTAGGAGGCAGAAGGGTTCGGTTTGAGGTCCCAAATGAGCCCTGAGTATTGGTTTCCATTCATTTAGCAGCCCAGTATTGCTGGAGGCTGAACTTTGGGTGGAAGTGTTGGCCAAACAAATGCCAACAGAGTTCGCTGATTTGTGGTATCCTGTCACATATGGCTGACAATCCTAGGAGGCAGAAGGGTTCGGTTTGAGGTCCCAAATGAGCCCCGAGTATTGGTTTCCATTCATTTAGCAGCCCAGTATTGCTGGAGGCTGAACTTTGGGTGGAAGTGTTGGCCAAACAAACTCAAATAAACTTTGTGCGCTATCCTGACGAACACAACTGTCCTTCAACTTGTCCTGGAACAACGTTATGTTTAATTTGGACATTCCCCATTGAGAGATGCATTTCTCAATCAAACTTTATACAAATTCTTGTTCGATCAACCATTTTTTACACACAAGGGTTACGAGTTCAAGGCCAAAGGCACAGGTGAGATTACACTGTTTGATCTCTGCAGTTGTGAGCTGTCAGATACTGCACTCCCACCTGAGATGTTCATTTGGAGCAGTTCAGGAGTTGCACATATTGTGCTACTCACTCCAGCTGTATTTGGAAACATATCTCCAAGTGTATGATTCAGACAGTCCAGCAAGTGCTAATCACTCACAGCTACTATTCAACTGTTTATTCCGAAGAGGAACAAATCGTGAAATTTACACACTTGGGTAGGCCTGCATTACCTCTGAGATACTTTGTGCCCCTGCCATAAAATATTCAGCTGATTACTCTCAGGGTAGTACTCCCCAGCCAGTCTATCTACAATGACTTGATCTGTATTTAGGGAGATTATCCCAGTGGGAGCTTGAAGAACGGTGAAGAAATGAATATTTTTCAACCCTTAAATCTGAGCTAAATCTGGCTTAAATCTCCACATAGTCACCTCTGAGTTGCCACATAGTTTCGCTAGATTTAACCACCCAAATGAGATGTATGATTCCAACGATTCTACTCCAACTGTAATTTTTGGGCAGATTTAAGGTGTTTGATTAAGACAGTTGACCGAAGGTGCAAAGAAGTGCGTTAGAAATAGCCCGACGCAAGTCCGTATTGTTACACCAGGCCACGCTCTGATCTATTTCTCCAATACGACTCTACTTACGAGTACGACGAGACTTTGTTTCCCCTCTAAGCTTGCGCTCCACCCGGATCGCCTTCATCAGCATGGTGAACTTGTTCCGCATTCCCGGAAACTTTGCCTCGAATGCCACATGATCCCCTCCGAATCGAACCTGGAACTCTTCGCAAACAAACCTGATATTCCCCAGCTTCACCGCCTCAGAGGCATACTCTGCCGACTTGAACTGGGTTGACCAGTTCTTCAGAGGGATATTGAGGCCCTTCTGCGGTGATCCATGCTCCCAGTATTCGAGCGCATCATCCAAGCTTTTCGTCTCAGGAATGCGGGATGGACCGAGAGGAAGCGGTGAAGGTGGGACTGGCGATACCGGTTGGCCAGCTGATAGAGGGGCTTCGATTCGGGCTGGAGCAGACCTTGATTTGGCTGAATACGACTTCAGTACCAATCAATAGCAGGGAGAGGCAAATACCAGTAGGTGTTGCAGGCGGAGTGGACAACCCAATGCCCTCAACGATCCCCTGTATCTTCTCCAACATAATCCCTTCGAACCTCGCAAGATCGGCCTTCAGTAGTGGTGCTCCTTCGTCCTCACCCATGAAAGTCTCGTGACGGTCAATGACGCGGTCATCCATCATAATGTCGGAGAACCCCTCTTCATACGCCATGAGCTCGTCGAGCAGGTATCGCATGAGCGTTCCCACCTTGAAGTTTATCAGTGGCTGACCCGACATGTAAGTGAGAAAAAGACGTACATTTTCATTGGAGGACCATCCGCCCCACCATTTCACCGCTTTCAAACTCCATTTTCGATCTGCCCACAGAAAACGGTACTGCGCACCACCTCGACGAAAGCAATGTGTGGTGAACTTGCCATTGCGACCCTTCATGACATTGCACCTCTCTACAATGTCGTCCATGAGATGTTCAAACCCCGAACGGCTCGCACATTCGCCAAATTTGAGTTGGCCCGTGGATGCGAAGGCCGGGAATATAAAGTCGGCTCCTGCCAAAGGGCGCCTCAACAAATGCTCCATGTGCGCTTTCCAGGCCAGAACATGCGTGTAACAATCAATCTCCGGGTGCGAACGATCGATCTGGACCATGTATTTTTGAACTGACGATCTCGTTAGAAAGTCCGATGGATGAGTCAAGGTTCTACTCACCTTTATTGGGGTCTTTGTTGGTCTTACGGAAGATGAGCGAGAACTCGTGATAAGGAATTCCTGTCGCGGAGCGCAGATCGAGCTTGATATCTTTGAACTGTAGATTGATGAGCTCGTCGTTTCTATTAGATTCATAAATTAATACTGGAGTCAAAGCGAAAGGTTGTCATACCGTGTCCACAGCGTAAATGCCGTGGTAGCAAACGCTTTGAAATACAGCCGCTGAGTCACAGTAAAGTACTTGATTGCTTCCTCGCTATCAAGGTATTCGAGGATGATCTTGAGATCAGCGGGTAACATCGGAAGGGCTTGCGTCGCTGTACTAGTCCGATTGTGACGGTTCTTGAGAGATTCGTAGTAGGTCTTGAACCCGTTCTCGAAGACAGGATTCCCTTCCCACTTTTCGGTGTGCGAGTTGTACCTCCAGAACTCGCCCTGGCAGCCTCGAACCCTGTTTTGTCTAAGATATCTATCTGATGAGGCTTAGGCCACTCACCGCTCGAAATAATCTTTGAACGCAGAACGAAGCCCCTCTGCAGAAGCGAATCCACGCTCGAGGTGCTCGCATTTGTACGCTGTAAGGGCTCTGAGAGCAAGCGGGGTTTCTGCCGTGATCTCATCGAATGCGTCCGCCGAGATCTCGTCGTCCAGACGTCCTTCTGCAGTCCAATCTACAAGCCACTTTTTACCGCTTTTGACGTAATTTGCATAGCCTTTTTTTGTCCGCTTCGATTTGTACCATTCGTCTGTGGTCTGCTGGCTGTTATTGAGAAGAGAGGAAGCGGAAGGGATGGTCGGCAGTGTCGGCGATTTCTGCGCGTGAGTTTTCTTTGCCCCCACCGGCTTCTTCTTCTTGGCCGCCGAGGAGGCAGGGCCAGAAGCAGCTGGTGTTGCCGCAGAAGATGTCCGCTTTGCGTGGCTTCGGAGGCTTCGGTGAGATGTCATATCTGTGTCGATGTGGATTGACGACGAGAGGGCTGGCAGTGCCAGTGTGCTGGACCAATGAGACTCTCAACAAATAAGCACAGAACGAAGTGCTCATTGACAACATCCCCTTTGGCACGTAGATAGCGCGCGCAGTTCAGAGCATGTACAGAATGCACGGTTCATGTTCAATTGCAAGACTAAAACAGTTCAGTACACACATTCCTGATTGGGAAGTGCTTAAATCTGACACCTCGCTTCCTTAAATCTAGCCCGACTATGACCTACATAGTACGGAATAGTGTTGCCGATGTCCGGTTCGGTCCGGTCCTTCGCCCAAAAGTCCGAACCCCGAACCTGACCGCAGGTCCGCGGTTCAGGACAGGTTCGAACCGCTTCGAACCTGATTTTTTTCTCACGCCCCCGGAGCTAAGTTCATGACCTGTAAGGCCTTTGTATACTCCAACACAGATGTCTGCTTCAAGAGACAATCATATCTGAAGTGCCAGGCTGGTACAAACCCCAAAATAACAAATCCAGGAATTTCTATCTGATTTGATCACCCATCAAATTCAATCATTAGGAGTATATTTTCCCAAGGAAATGTGGTGAGATGAATCCTGTGGGAGATGTTCATGGTAGGCAGCATTCCAAGTGAAATATTTGTTGTTTTGAGGTGCTTAGCGCAGTTACAACGTCCCAGTTTGTCAATCGGTTCGGACATGTTCGGACATGTCCGGCAAAATCCGGAATGTACTGAACCCCGAACCGGACCTGGTGTCCGGTTCGGTCCGGTTTGGGGTTCGCAATCGGTTCTGAACCCGACACCGGCAACACTAGTACGGAATGCATGAAGTCTGAGATTCGCGGAGAAGCTATGGAAAGAGGGAAAGTTTGACCTACAAGCTGGAGCGGGACGAAGGAGTGCGTGCAGCAGCCGCTGGAGCGTCTTGGTTGAACGTTGAACGGTGTCCAGTCGAGGAGCGCCGGTAATGAGTGTCAAGAAAAGGCCGGAGATCAGTGGCGGTGCCCGGCCTTCCCCGACCACGTGGCGCTCCTTGTCCTCCTCCGTCGACGTCGTCGTTTCCTCGCGCTGGACGTTGCAGCGGGCGGAACCGGGCGACTTCAACTCGAGATGAGCGTACTGTCTTTGTACGTCCGTCCTCGCCAACGTATCTGCAAAGACCATTCGGCGTCTGCATCATGTCGACCGTCGGATTTTCCTGCGCGCACACTTCTGGACGGTGGACAGACGAAGGTCGGCGGTCTGTACGCCATTCGCCGCTCCGCGACGACCCCCAACGCGCGCAGGTAACCGTACGTCTGATCCCTCTTCTCCTCCTTCGTCCAATGTAATAAAAAATATCGCGCTCAGAATGTCACTTTCAGGGAGCACGGCGCCTACGTGTGACGCGATCCCTTGTCGGTGCGCAACCCACGCGCCCTCTTCTACCCGCGCCTGGCTCGCCTATAGAACAATCCGTGTCTGCGCCCTCCCTTCCCCTGCGAATGACCCACAGACCACGCCGCGGCATCGAGCGTCGGTTTCTGGAGATTGACGCCCCAGACGTCCTGCACGTCAGCCCCGCGTCAAGAAGTCGCACTCTGGTGTTTCTGTCTCAATGTGCACCCGCCCGTCCGCGCCCGACGCTCCCTGTCAACGCCAGCCGACCTCTAATATCATCTCCCCGTCCTCGTTCTTGACCTCCGTCCGGCCACAACCTCCTCCGTCCTCAGGCCTCATCTCCGTATCATCATCCACATCGGAACCCTTCACGTGTCCGCACGTCCCCGCGCTTCTCCACCGGGCGCGGTCCGAGAGGTCGCGCACCTGGAGACTCACGCAGCATGACGGACAAAGCGCACGGGGAACGCGCGATGGGCGGTGGAACGAAGGGGGGAGGAAGGAGACAGTTGCGGAACGCACGGACTCCAAGGCGTATCCGTGACGTCGACGTACTCGTGCGCGGGGTACACCACCCTGCGCGCCGCTCTCCGTTACCATATGGTCGCGTTCAGTTTCCTGCAGCCGCGGCCGCGCGCCTCGCGCCCTGCCCCTCGCCCAGCACACCCCGTGTCGCCACCCCGTCCTCGCGCTTCAAGCTTCAAGCCCGGCAAGCGCAAGCCCTCCTCGTCCCCAGCCCATTGCACGCCGACCCTGCCCCCTCGCGCCGTGGCCACCAGCGTTTATCCCTTGCGTGTCCGTGTCCCTGCCCTCCGCGGCCCCCGCCGGTTCTGATGCGCCCCTCTCCCCAGCCCACCAGGCCCAGGCCCTAAGCCCGGTGCACGCTGCGTCCCTTTCACGGTCGTCTTCGTCTGCGTCTGCGTCTCCTCGCGCACCCGTATATCGTCGATCACTCCCGTCTGGCCGCCCCCGCCCATCGAGCCCCCGCCTCGCATGCGAGACTAGCGCGCCGTGCTCACCGCCATTCACCAGCCCCTCTCCCCTGCGTGCTCGACGTCCCACGCTCTTTCGTCCCCAGGCGCATGCCGCCACCGTGTCCTCGCGCGCGCCGTCCACTCATTCCGCGCGCCAGCGATCTCTACTGATCTCTACATGTCCGTGCCCCTCAAGCCCCGCGTGCCTGTGGCACCGCCGTCTCTGTGTCGTCTCCGCACCCCCCATGCCCGCCCTGCACGCCCACTGCGCCCCGCCACCGCGTCCTCGCCCCGCCCAGTCCATCCGTGCGCCGACGATCCCTGGGCATCCGTGCCCCCCGCCGCTGGTCCCGCGCTCCCAGCATCGTCTCCGCGGGTAGCCGCGCCCCTGCGACCCGCCCACGGCCGCCTCCTGCATCGCTCGCTCCCGTCCCGCCATCCATCGCTGACACCGTAGATTCCGGCATCGTCATCAGCGTCCCCGCCTCCCTACTCCCTCCTCGACACCCCGCATCGTCTCCACGTTCTCGCGCCCCGTCCCTCGTATCGATTCCTTCGTGCCTATTGTCGCCCTCGGCGTCCTACGTGCCACAGCCCGCTGTCGCCATGGCAGTCGCCGTCTCCGTTTCCGCCCCGCCCGTCGCGGGGCAGCCGGCCCCATCCGCGCATCGAGCCCACGCGTCCGCGTCCCCCTCAGCGCGCCTCGTCGGCGGTGTCGCGCATTGACCCCCGTGTCCGTGTCCGTGCCCCCAAGCCCAGCGCGCGCCGCATCGTCGCCTGTATCTCTGTGGCGCGTGACGGCGCGGATGTGGGGAGGTGGACGCAGGAGGATGCGGAGCGCTGGTGGGAGACACAGCGCGGGGGTGGGACGCGCGCGCATCCGCTGCCGTCTGTTCTGAACCCCTCCTTGTTTCTGTCCTCGGCTGCAGCGGCGCGAGGCGGACGGGACGCAGGGCGAGAGGGCGAGGGGGCGGAAGGGACGGGGGACACGCGATGGGGGAGACGCGGCGCTGGGGGACGTGGGGAGTAGGATGGGACGTGGGGCGGGGAGGCAGTGGACGCGACGCGGGCCGCAGTTGGTAAATCGAATAGAGATTGGATGACGGCGGGGGAAGACGGGGGCCACAGGCGCGAGCAGGGAAAGGGGAAGGGGAAATGAGGATGCAAATGGAAATGGAGAAGGAAGGCGCGGTGCCAGCGCGCGGCGCTGCACCCCTACAGGCCAGTGCTCTCTCTGGGTGTGCCGCCAGTGAGGATCGTGGGGGACGTTGCGCGTGGAAGCCTGTGTGCGGGTGTGAGCTGCAGGCGGACGCGAGGGACGGATGTCGGCGCGTGGACGCGCCTCGTCGCAGGGCCACGGCCGGCTCTGGAGGCTGGGCGCCGCCACACGCCGCTCACGGGTGTCGCGGACCATGGATCGCCCGTATTCGTCAGGACCTCGACTTACTTGAAGAAGAGAGGTCCTCGTCGAGTACGGCGGTCGCTCTCGCGCAGTATCTCGCAAGCGTGGAATTCGACTGGGACTCGAGGGTGGCGATCTGACTCTGCCAGGGGACATAGGTCCAGTTCGAGAGTTTTTTGCGCGCGGGGCAGTACTGGTAACTTATTCGCGGCCGATAGAACGATTGCGTCAAATAAAGCTCGAGGCAAGAAGCGCGCACCTGTGGTAGCTCCCAGCCAGCGCGAAGACGATGTCGGTGCCTGACGTTCAAGTTGCCGAAGGTCTACGAGTCTGAATGGTTCTCTGCTTGAATTATTGCAAGTACTCTGCCGGCTGCAACTGCAGCTCGCTGCGCCACGGCCATACACAAAAAGAAATCGGTGGCGTACCTGGCAACATAGCGATAGGCGACTGGGAAGACACCGCGTAGCGGAGCAGGAGCGGGAGCGGGGATTTGCGTGTGGGTGTGAATGGAAATGGCGCGCAGCGTTTTACGAGCGGTGCCATGTCCTAGAGTGATATCGAATCGACCGCGCTCCGGTGGTGGGGGCAAGCCCGCCAGTTATAGATGGAGACGCCGCCAGCGGGGCCGAGTCAAAAAAACTGAATTGGGAATGCTCGAGGGATCTCCGCATTGAAGCGTCTGGAAGACTCACTTCTGACATGTTATACCTTGGCGCCGAGATCGACGGCGCGCCAGAAGGAGGAACGTAGAGAACAGGCGAAGGAGTGGCTCAATTCCAATGGGCTTCGCTGGACTAGGCTGCGATTGATACGACACAGTCCTTTGAGAAATGGGCGCGTCGCATACACGCACACTGGCAAAGCGCGCCTGCTCGAACCGATCCGAGTGTCTCGAGATCCGTTTGGTAGCGTCAATGTTGAGCTGTACTGAAATTTGAACCGGACGCCCCGTGCTTTGCTCCCGCGGGTGCTTCGAGGGTGAAGTGCACATGTAAGACGCCGTCTCGATGATATACAGCCATTGCAGAACTACCGTTTAGATACGGAAAGCCTGGCGGGATCGAAATTGACCTCTTGAAAACTGGCGCGCAGGGTGGAGTCCTGATGTTCGCGCAAGATTGATAGGGGGCCTTCAAGTGCATAACGGACGATTCATGCAATTATCCCGCGCGGGGCTGCATGGGCTTGTCAGAGAGAATCGATAAGTCAGAAACCGTGCCAGACCCATAGTCTCGATGGGAGTCGTTCGGATGCGGAGGCATGGTGTCGCCGGAGCCTATCTACAGAGCGACGGTCATGTTTATCTATCCAGAAAGGTGGAAGAACCGCACCGGGTATGCTATACCGCGCGGCTTGCGTCGGATACATTGAGGAAGAAGCCGTCTTGAGGGTAGAGCGACAGGCGAACACAAAGAACATCGTAGACCACTCTGGGACTTGAGTTCAAGCCACAGAGGAAAACAGCACAGTTCCAAAGCTGCACAGAAGAAATCCCAGACTGGACCTTCACAGAAGCTGTTCGCAAGGCTGGTAGCGCATTCTCCAGATTCGCACCGCAGCGAGGTGCACGGTTGTGAGGGATATTTGCGCGGGGATGAGAGTCCCTTCGCAAAAGCCTTGGATTGCGGAGGGGGCATTGCAATAAAAGAAGTCAAGAACCGTTGCGCCGCTGCCATGCGCACGGTGATTGCGCATTTTTGTCGGACTCCTCCGTGGAATCTAGGTAAGTACCATTCAGACACTCGGTTCCCAGCTTGTCTGTGCTCGCTGACCCCAGGCCTCGTTGAAGCACCAGTTTTCATGAGGCTCCAGATCTTCGGGTGTGCTCCCCAGTGAAAATCCCGTCTGCTCGGTTCTGCTGAGATCTGCTCAAATATGCCGGAAGTCGGCGTGCTTATGCCGAGATCTGCTCAAAACTGTTGTCTTCACACAAATTGCAATTAATCCGACAAGGTTGAGGATGATGACTCCAAGATGACTCAGAACAAAGCTGTTAAGTACGTATGCAATATAACTTCAATAAGAACGTCCTAGAACGTCACTGAATTATCCATATACCAGATGGCCCGTGCCGTCCGCGCACGGACCATGTCGGAACGGGGGATCAGCGGAGTTTGAAACACTCCTTGCTTCTTCCCACCACCATCGCCGCCGCCCACGCCCCCGCCTCGCTCCCACCCCGCCTCGCCGCCACCTCGCCGCCGCCCCGCCTCGCCGCCACCCGGCCCTCGATGCCGCAGCCATCAGGTACCCCCGGGAGGATCCTCAGTTCGTGCGCGAAAGCCTTACCCCGTCTAGCACCACCGCTCGTAGCCGCCCTGAAGCGCACGCCAACCTCGCGCGCCTTCCAGATGCTGCCAGCGCGCCCATCGCGCCCATCCGCCGGCTGGGAACCCCGTGCCTCTCAAGCCCAGCGCCGCCGTAACACAAGACCAACCGTACGTCGCCGACCGTCGGCGCCAGTCCACGGTGGTACGCGTCGCACATCCCGGAGCCCGCTCGCCATGCCGCGCAGGATGCCCACCCGCACGTCCGCGGCATGAGCTACCCGCGCCCGCCGTCCGCGCCCACTCCCCGCCCGCCCCTTCGCTCCCGAGTCGCACGTCCCGCCCGCGCAAACCGCCTCCGACTCAAGCAGCTGCGGCGCGGGGCTCGCTGTAGCAAATGATTGTGAGTTTCTGGCCCTCGACGCGCATCTTCTCATTGATCTTCTGTGTCTTCGCGTCCCGGTATCCTTCATTTGCGCTGCCTTCCGCGCCCGTCGCGCTCACTGCAGAGTGCTGGTGCGTCCTGAGCGCTGTCCTGCACTAACTAGGCGCAACTAGACGCGAGAATCACGCCTCAACCATTCGGATCATTCCAAGTGCGCCCTTACCTCTTTCATTCAATGCTCGTTTCTCATTATACTCCCGCGGAGCGCATCCTTCCCCACAGTGTTTTCTGTGCCACCGGCTGCCACGGCTAGCTCTACCCATCCGCGCTATCCGATCCCGGCCATCGACATCCTCGCAACTTGCGGCGCCCTCTCACCTGACCCCGCATCCTTCGTTCCGCGCACGCATGGCAAGAAAGACTCGTGTGCGACCGCGGCACGGTGGAGACGGTGGCGGGAGCCGCTTTCTGGGGCGGGGCGCGATATGGCGAGCGGCGGACTTGGGGGTTTACTACAATGTTGTACCAATAGCTCAAAATAATATGGATTTGTCATTTATAGGACGAAAAGAAGCAAGGGAGAGCGGAACAGATCTGAGCATAACACAAGCATATCAGAGCAGAAGTCGGCGTAAAAGAGCATAAAAACCCATATGCTATATGGTCAAATCTCTGCTCGGGTATGCTCCTACATGCTTCTTTTTGGCGGGGCATCCTAGAGCAGCTTGGAGCATACTTGAGCAGACGGGATGTGCTCCCGCGTGCCGAAATCTGTCAACCAAGAGCGGAGTCAAACAAAATGATGAAAAAGAAGCAGGAAAGAATTGCACCAGACGTTCTAGGGCAGTGTTCCCCCGCCATCTTTCATCAAAACATCTGCCTCGGATCTTTCCGACGTGGCCGATGGTCCGCCTCTCCTCCTCTGCCCGCGAGCGCAGCGAGCGACTGCCCTATGTATAACGGATGGATACGAGACTACAGTTTTCCGTCCAGAGCTCGTGTCAGCAGTTTGGAGAGTCGTTGGGAATCCATCATTCATACAGTATGACAGCGACCGCCGACACGTTGTGATGCCTGCCAAACCATTTGTGTTGCTCCGCGCAGAATTCGACCCTGGGGATGCGAAATAGCTGAGAGCTTGAGCTGCTGGATGCTTGAGGTGTCCAAGCAAAGCCTTCCATTGCACTCCGACAGTACTTATCGTGATCATGCCAGCCTGAGGATGAAGGTGGCAGATATCAATTTAGAAGCGTGTCGAGGAGCTTCGGTTCCCAGGGCCTTACGACACCACTATAATACCTCGAGGCCAAAGGGTCTGTGGACCCACAACTACTCTGGCGTCGCTGACAGCCAAAATGGCATCCACTCCACCTCAGGACCCAGAAAAGAATACACAAGGACGTATAGGTATGATGTGAATACTCCCGCGGATGACAACTGATTCCCTCTTAGCCCCTTCTGCTATACAGTGCTTGGTCTCAAGGATATTCTCCGGAAAGAACAGTCCCAAGTCTTCGGGTCCAGAAGAACCGTCAGAAGATATGGATCCAGCCAACCAAAATGTTTTCCCCAAGCAGTTTCGTGGTCAGGGTAAGATCACATATTCAAAGGCAGAAAGCAAGCAAGCATCTGCGAAGCTTTGGTCTATATACGTAGACGAAGCACAAAGATATGATACCGCCCTTGTGGAAAGCTGGAAGGCTGATATGGAAGGCATGCTCATTTTCGTACGTCCTATCACTTTTGTAACCTTAAAATCATGGTACTGAATGATTTAAGTCAGGACTTTTTTCAGCCAGTCTAACAGCATTTCTAATTGAGAGCTATAAAACCCTGCAAGAGGATTCTGGGACCCTGACTGTGGAGCTGCTGTCACAGCTTGTAGCAGTGGCAACAAATTCAACAGTGACACCCACATCCTCCACCAAGAATGAAACATTCCAACCCGAAACAAGCTCACTAATCTGCAACACACTGTGGTTTATCAGCTTATGCCTGAGCATAACATGTGCTCTGTTGGCGACACTAGTTGAACAATGGGCACGAGAGTTTCTGCACAAGACTGAGAAGCGCCCTTCACCCATCCGACGTGCTCGAGTCTTCTCATTCTTGTATTTTGGTGTCCATCGCTTTGGGATGCACGGGGTAGTGGATCTAATTCCACTGCTGCTTCATGTCTCCCTGATCCTGTTCCTGGCCGGCTTGATTGCATTCCTTGTCCCAATCAACCAGGTCATGGTGGTGCTGATTGGTGTATTCCTTGGGGTCTTTCTGATGCTGTACTGTGTCTTGACTCTCCTGCCACTGGTCATGCTTGATAGCCCCTACCACACTCCATTCTCTGGGCCAGTCTGGAATCTTGTTCAGTATATTCACAACAGGGTGATGTCTGTGTCACATCGGAGCATAACCAACTTTCATGATAAAATTGTCAGCCAGGCTTTACAGAAGTCGGAATCCCGGGACAGAAGAGCACTAAAGTGGACCCTGGATTCTCTCACCGATGATAATGAGTTGATCCCATTTTTGGAGGCAATTCCAGAGGCAATCCATGGTGTTCGTGGTTTTCATCTCGTAAATGACTATCTCTTCCTGCCCTTGCTAGACACTACAGCTCAGAGACCTCTGGGCGTGTGCATTAGTGATCTGCTTTTGAGCTGTGGAAACATGGCTGAGACCAGTCCGATGCGTTCCAGGGGTCGACTTGCAGCTATCAAGGCTACCTGGGCACTGGGCATGATCTCCGGACGCAAGGGCAAAATGTTTGCTTATCATGGTGGCTTGTGGTTCGACCGAAAAATACCAGATGCTCTTGGTCAGATTGAACATACAGATTGCCCTCTCTCCTACATTAGAGCGGCTAATATTGCTATAACATACAGCCAAATGAATAATGTTCGCAATCGTATTCACAATCTTGTGAACTCTCTAGAACAAAACTCAATGGTTCCCGAAAAGGTGACTTCAGAGATAGCTGAAATCCTCTCAATGTTTGACATTGTAACCATCTTGTATTGTGATGTGCTTCAAGAGCATCAGGCAGTCTTAAAAGCATTTGTAGAGGACCCAAATACTTCTATCAATGTCATCCGAGACATCCTGAAATCAATCAACAAAGAGGAAAGCTGGCTCCAAGTCAATAGCGCAATCTTAGCAAAGTTTCTTGTGTCATCTGCTAAGGTTGTGTGTGATGGGGGAGACCTTTCATACGAGTTCTTGCAGACAACCTTCAAGATTGTCCCCAGTGTGCCAACCCAAAGCCACTCATCACAACAACTCAGGAAGCCCTTTATTTTCTCTCCTCTCCTCACCCGCGGTATTGATCCTTCCAACCATCCATCAACATCTCATGGCATCAGAAACATTGACTGGATCATGAGGAGCTTTCTACGGATCATGCCACTGTTGAATACTGAAGATTCCATACCATTGGTTATTGTCTACCTAGCCAAGTCTAGGGACATGCAGTCAATCGCATTTGCCACCAGAGAGTGTCGCATCACATACCTTGCAGATTGTTTGATCAACACTTTGCTTCTGAATCCAGACACACCAGATCTCTTGGATGCTATTTCTTGTGTCCTTATGCATCCGCAGTATAACCTAGACTCATGGGAAGAGTGGGACGAGCAGCTGTGGTATCATATAGCTCAACACAATATCCTTGTTCCATCCCCATTCATTCCCATAGTAATGGTCTCGAGAAAGTTACGATATTTGCAGGAACAAGCAGCACGAATACTAAGGCAACAGGCCTCTCGTGGAATCCAACCCCAAGATACGGACAAGCTTAGACAACTCATTGTTGACCCTCTGCTACCTGGGACACCTCCACAAGACATCTTATCCGCAGATTGCACACCCAACATTTTAGCTCAGTATATCCAGGACTCCGTAAACGAAGGTCTTGCTGCTTCTGCGATCAACCTCATAAACATTTGTACGCAACCAGCGCGGCCTGTATACATGGATTGGGCCATGACAATAATATTCCAATTGGCTCCTTCCTATGTCTGGGACAGGAAAACAGAGTTGAAAACACAGTTTGCCGAGGCGTGTCTTGGGCTCATTGTTCATGCTATCGGCAACCCAGCTGACACAGTCTTGCAAATGACAGCAAGCAGACTTCTCACCAGGCTTCCACACTCACTCACTGTGACTGGAGAATTCCAAAACCCATTACGTCTATATGCAACATTTCTTGAGGGATTACATGACTCACCAGGGTGGGAGATAGAGGAAACAAAGAAGAAACTGATGAAACAGCTGGTCAATACTATGTAGCCAGTTTGTAGCATTAGCAGATATGCTCACCAATTGAACAGACTCAACAACCGAGTTATATACCCGCCGGTGGAAAGTCCATTGGTGGCCACCACTGGACACCGGTGGCCATCGGTGGACATTGGTGGCCACCACTGGACACCGGTGGCCATCGGTGGACATTGGTTGATGCTGATGGACAGCGCTCGGCATTGATATCCGTTGTGCTCGTTGGGATCCGCCGGGATCCATCAATTACCGGTATCTGATTCCCCGCCAAGGTATTGGATGCCAGTGGCTTTCACTGGAGACTGGAGAAAAAGAAGAGCCTGAGCATGTCTATCATTGAGCCCTTGCATATTTTGCAGCACGCAACCAAATTCAGTGCAAAATCATGGTTCAATTGATGGCAATCATCTGGACTGTAGTTGAATTTCACATACTCGAATGGTACGGATTGTCCCAGTGTAAGACTGAGCAGATATTCTAACAGAGGCTCTGATGGGAGCACTACATTATAGCCATGGATTGAATCATTGTGCCCGATGCATCACTGACACATTCAGGCACCTAGTTGTAGTTAGACAGGACACCCGGGTGTCCTTAGACTGTCTAGCTACAACTGCCATCTACGGTCTGCGTGTTGCAAGTTATGGAAAAAACTCAGCACACAAGTTACATAATCTTCAAGTAAGACCGATGGAGTACCTCCTACCAATTGAAAAACAAGAGAGCCTATCGAAAATCCCAAGAAAATTCGGCCAGGAATTTATTGTTCGAAAGACAGTGGAAACCATTGTGAAGCAACGAGGCCTAATGGAATGCAGTGGACTCCACTGGAGTTCAATGGATGGAATGTAGCCCAGTGGTTCCCATTGGAATCCAATGGGCCGACACTGGACCTCGGCAAACACCACTGCCGATCAATGCCGATCAGTCAACTTGTCAGCGCCGCGTGTATTACTGCAACAACCAACCCACCGTAACTAGGGCATGCAACCGTCCCGTAATTTTATGAAAATACGGCCTGTAAATATGGCTACGCCCCCATACTGTCGGCGAGATTGGCGTCTCCTGATACAGGATGGGTACGGTACGGGTATACCCCCGTATACGTGGGGCCCGTAACCGGCCGTTTACGCGTATACGGGTTCGGATCAAATATCTTGTTGATGCCCTCATTTTCACGGTGAATTCACCGCTCGGACATCCTGGTGATCAGCCGGCAATCAGCCGGCCATCTGCCAAGCATTTGGTGTACCTTCAAGTCACCTCAGCACCGTGGTTGTTACACGGAACGTGGACCCGGTGTGACGTGAGTGGTCACATGATCGGTCAATAGAGGTTGATAACTCCCCGTTCCAGAGGCCCAACAAAGGCCCAAAAAGGTTGTCTGATCACGGCAGGGCGGCTTGAGTATACCATTTCATACCGTCCCGTAAGACCCCTTGGGACTTGGTGTACGGTTACGGCTACATACGGCTGGGATCAAGCTGGGATTGCCTACCGTATATAGCCATACACTATACACCCGTAGCTGTAATGTATTTTTTTGTTCAATTCGACCGTCGGGATTAATCAGATGCAACTACCACAGTTCAGTTGCGGCACACCACATTGAGATTTGGCACACCTCGTCCAGATGCGGCACACTGTAATCAGGTGCGGCACACCGTGAAATCAGACACGGCACACTGTAATCACATTAGGCACACCGTAATCGCCAAGGGAAGTTCCGCGAAACTTGAAATTGTTTGACAAGGTGATGGGCGAGCCCCTTCTGAATCTTTAAGTTTAACCTTGCTTTGGCTTTGACTTGTAGCTTGATCACACGAACGTACAGTCTAGGTCTCATGAGGTAGGTAAGGTAGGTAGGTAGGTACTAGTAGCAATGGGAGCGAATGGGAGGGAGGCGGACAAATCACAAAGGTTTATGTAATTCAATTCGAGCGCGCTGCGTGCCGTAGTGCAGAGTGGCTCGGTCAAGCCCGGAATCCCCCGCCCGACTTAAGGCCACGCAGCCCTGCCCGCGCACGGTGCTTCAAGTTGAGCGCTTGAGCCGAAGCTCAAATTTTAAACTCCCAAGGAGTCACAGGTAAGGTTCTTTATTGAACATAGGTGCACATCGGCAGACTTTGTGTACAGCGACGTCCCGCAGCCCGCCCTCGCGCTTGCGACGGCGCCGCGCTCGACAAGCCAAGCGTGCTCGCGACACCGGAATTCGCGTATACGACCCACTCCCGAAAACCGATGCGGGCGCGCAGCGACGGATGTGGGTTTGCAGCTCGGCGCCGCGCGAGCGGACCGGACTCAACGGCGCCCGCTCGTGCGCGAGGGTCGGCGGGCAGAGCTGACGGTGCGGGCGCGAGCGCGAGGCACGGCGGCGCACCGCGATTAAAGCTCGCGCGAAGCGGCGGGTCGGGTCGGCTCCTGTTCGCCGCTGGATCGCGCGCGCCCCGCCTCAGAGCGCGCCCTCGTCACCGTCGCGCTCGATAAGCGCCGGCGCGCCCGCGCTATTCGGAGATATGCGCCGACTCGACCGCGCTTAGGGACCCCCCGCACGCAGCAGCGCTTTGCGAGCGGGCAGAACGGCGCGTGCTCAGAGCGCGAGGACGAGTCGCGCACGCTCGCGGGACGCGTGGCTGTACACACCCGACGGCGCGCTCGTTGACGGGCGGGCGCTACGCGACTTGGGGCAGAGCGGGAGTTGCGAGCGACAGCGACAGCGCGCAAGGTCGAACGGCGGGGGTCGAGAGGCGCAGGCTGCGCGTAGGTCGGGAGCGTGCGGAGGGCACGAGCGCCGCGCGGTACGTCGCTGTGGCGGGCGGGGTCGTCTGCTGACGCTCTTGACAGCGCGCTGTCGCGCTCGCCGCCGCTGCGGTCGACGAGCGGGGCGCGACGGCGCCGTCCGATCGACTCCGCCCGCAGGATCGCGGCGTGCAGCGTCTGGCGGCAGGGACGGCCTCGAGGTTGCCACACTCGACGCCATCGGACGAGTGCCAGCGCGAGCGGACAGTTGCGGCACGCGTCCCAGTCGGACGCTACGGCCGCGCGACTCGCGACTTGACGGCGGCGGGTACGGGCCGCTGATGCCACGCTAGACCCGGGTGTCGTTGCGGGCGGGGAGGGGCGACGCGGCCCGGGGATTCGAGTGGGCGCAAAGCAAGGGGAGACCGGCCGCTAGTCGGCGTATTGGGCTAGAAGCCTAGAATAAATCAGTAGATAGTTGATAGAGGTAGGCGGGAGTCGCGCAGGGCACGGTACCCGCAAACCTGCTGCCCCCGACTCGCGCGACGTCCCGGGGCTTGGCGCGGGAGTGCAATGCAGGCGGTGCTCCCGGCAAAGACAGGCGCGTAAACACAGCGCGCAAGGCCTGAATCAGTTGTGCCTTGCCCACCCGCGTGCCCTCCGGTTCCCCGGGGCCGATTCCTCGGGAGACCCGCGGGGAGCACAAGCCCCACAGAACCGGACAGCGCGGCGGTTTCGATGCAGGCGGCGCGAGTGTGCACGGCGCGCACGGTACTCATCGGCGCTCCCGGGACTGGGAAAAAGCATGTGTAAGCGCTCGCTGCCGACCCGAATTTGGTACGAGCTCACCGAATGCAGGGATTCGTTGTCGGCATGTATCCGCGCCGCAGGAGTGGGACTGGGAGTGGGGAGGGGAAGGGGAAATCGAGGAGGAGATACAGAGACGCGTTCGGGCTGGTGGTGGAAGAGAAAGAGCAGTGTGGTGGGTTGTTTGGCCGATGGAGAATCTTCCAGAACGATGGCTTGTTTTCGGCTCATATTCGGCACACCCTGAAAATCCATCAATGTGCCGAACATAGCTACAAGCTGCTGCACGTGGTTGAGGTGTGCCGCGTCTGAACGAGGTGTGCCGAATCTGATTCAAGTGTGCCGCATCTGAACTGTGCTGTGGTAGTTGCATCTGATAGTATACATATTCGTAGCTGGATGGGCACATGCCTTGACATTCAAATCGAGGGTCACATGTCAAGAATCATGTCTAGGTTGGTCAAGGGCTTCCGGGCCGGTACTCACGGCTGGAAAAACAAAGATCATTGTCACATTTTGTAAGAGTGAATTTGGTTCAGCAATGCATTAACCTTATGTATTGGCAGTACTCTACCTTGATCAGGGCTCTGATACCACCGGAAGACTTTGAATCTTGTATTTGAGGCTCACCGTGATGTTTTTTCGGCGCTCGAGATCAATTTGATTGTATATCGGCTTCTTCCGGCGCGGGACTATGACCCGATATGGGCTTCACGTGGTAGGTACGTTCCCCCTCAGAAGGTGTTTTTTTTTCAGAAAAGAAAAGCATTTAAAACCAAAAAAAAGTTCCGTAAGTCACGCCAACATCTGCTTGTTGTCAAACCGGGAATTAATGACATCCATGACACCTCCCTGATGCAAAAATACAGCATATTGGTAAATCAACCAGTTCGGTGAATTACGGATAAAACAAGAGCTATTTGCTTCATCTGCTCCTGGTCCAGGGCCACAGAGAGTCTCCAGTCACTTTCCTTATACGCCAGCTTCTCACCGGATGTGAGCCAGGCTTGACGTCCTGCACCAACCACACTCTGTCCAACCAGTTGCCAAATCTTTCGGCAATGAGATATGTCAGTGGTTGAGACTGCAACCCATTTTGCGTAGATGCTCACAGACTGGGTCCCATCCTTTCCTCCTGTCGCGTGGTACCAAGTCTTCATGATCTCGAAGCAGATACTATATGATAAGAGGAGTGTGAGTTTGGTGTGAGTTGCTTTTTTGATCAAGAGTTTCAAATTTGAACGTGCCTGCTTTGCTGCCCATCAACTTCGTCGAATCCCTTCTCTCCGACGATAGTCACGGTACTGGACCCATCCTGGTCCTCGGAATTTGCCCTCCAGATCATTCGGGAAGTAGAGGGTTCCAGGGCGGTTGGGGTGAAGGTGAATTCCAGATTGCCAACACTTACACGGCAGGTCGATTGATCATTACTATCGACATCTATGATCGACTCTGCGGCAGCGATGCTGTATGACATTGATATCGTGTTCAGTTGTCCAGTGGTGACCCGGATGGGCAAGATAAGGGTTTATAGGCTAAAGTATTGCCCTGTGGCGGAGACACACTTTGGGATTGGGGTATGGGACGAAAGTGGTGGAAAGGATTTGATATGGGCTGAGATGTCAGCGCCACGGCAATGGGAGAAGGTCGAAGGAGATCTGGGTGTGCGCGCTATGTAGGAAAACAAGCGGTACACACACCTTATAACTGTGGCCACTGATGAAAATCAGGGGAACACACAACGCCGAGCTGCGCGAGCGCTCCTTGGGGCTCTGTGAGTTAAGGCGTCGGCGGCAGAGCCCGGGACACGAGCCCAGAGTCACCAGAAGTTCGTTTCCTCGATGTCTTCGGGGATATAGTTGTGCCCTTTGGTTTCATTTGGTCGGTTCGACCACACGTAAGGACGCGTGTTCACTCTCTTTTCGTCAAGCTGAGCCTTATTTGGGCTCTTTACAGAGTAACCACATCTGAATTGAGGCTGAATCCCGCGGCGCTTGACTTCGGTCCAAGCTTTAATGTTGAACCAACCGTGGTTGCCCGGGGCCCAGGCGACTGTGTCCTCGGTATAATAACGCTCATATCCTCTCTCAAGATCTCAATGCTTAACTAAATAGGATACGAAGAAACCACTCTCCCCGCACACCACCCCGTCACCGACCCCGGGTCCGTTGCTCCCTTCAATGAGTGAGATCTTGAGACACCGCGCCGAGTGCAAAAGCATTGCGGTTTGGGTTCGAGAGATGGAACGGGCTACGGAGGCGTGTCGTCGCGCTACTTGAACACCTTTAGCGCCAGAAGCTATGGAGGAAGCTAAAGTAATGTCAATGACTCGTCGGGAGGGAGCGCGAACATACTCACGGACACGGAAGTGCGTAAAGTGCAGGCCTAGCGTGCGGCGAAGTGAGTGTTGTGAGCCGCACGCATTAGCGCCAGAGGCTGAGAAGACAGCTAAAGCGATGTCAGCGGAGGTCTGGAGGCCGCACGGACATACACGTACCTGGAAGTTTAAAGCAGAGGCATAGACAAGCGCGGCGACAGCGCAACGCAGGGAGAAGTGAGCCTGGGTCAAATCAGCAGAAGGGACATGGTGACAGTAACTGCGACGCACCATGGATGATGGGTCGAAGACGATATCCAACCAAGGGGTGCACCAAGAGCACCCTCAGCGCGCCGTTCGTTGTCCGAAAGGGGGTGGCGGGAGGGGAACATTCTCGAATGAGCTTGCTCTCGCCCGCCGGACGGTCGCGTCTGTCTTGCCCGTAGGAGCGTGGCGTACGAAGGCCTGTTAAGGGCCAAGTGAGTTCCAACGTGTGCAGGAAAATGCACTGATCTGCTTACCGGAACGTACATCGAGCGGCGGCCTCATCGTCGCGTCCGTATGCGCATGAAGGATCGTGGCGGCGCGAAAGAGCCTACGCTGAGGGAACTAAGGGCCGTGTGTGGCGTGCAGTGAGTCACTTACACATAGGAACATTGAGCGGAAGCCTACAGATGCGAGCGTGTGGAGACAGCGCAACGCTGCTCGCCACACGCAAGCCACATGAGCAGACCTCTGATGTAGAGTTGCTGCGACGTACCAGCGTACTCCTCACAGTCCTATGGCCGTCCGAAGGTTCCTTTCTGTGTTCTGCGTTGCGTAGAATCGTGGCGCAATCGCCTAGCCTGCGTCGTGAGCCGACCGAATTCAGGGGGGTGGGACCCGCAATTACGCACAGGACCATTGAGTGGGGACGAGCGTGTGGCGACGGCGCAAAAAGTTCCCGCCGGATGCATGCGAAGCGATGTATGTGACGAATGACAACAGTCCGCAAGCTGGAACGATGAGCAGAGCTCAGAAAGGGCGATTGCGACGTACCAGCTCCATCCCGCCACGTTATGTCCGGGGTCAGGCTGCATCGCGAGGATAGTGGCACTGTAGGTGTTATCGCTCTAGTGAAGAGGGCTGAGACGTCTGGCGAGGCGCTGCGGCGAAAAGAGAGGGAGGGGGTGGAAGGAGCGTCGGGACTCGGTATGGCGCCGGGAGCAAGAGGCGCGCACGCCATTTACAACTCCGCTTTCCCACGCACAGCCCCCTGCGCTTGAGATTGATTTATTGTTGTGATAATCGGAGCCCTGTAAAGCATCAACTCCGGGAAGGTCCGACTCGGATTCCTCTCCGAAGTCCGCTATCTCAGTTCTGGCCGCGTGTTGCACACACGACTCTAAAACTGGGAATCGATCAAGGGACACGGCGTCCAAAGTTGAACGTTGAACGTTGAACGTTGAACAAGGGAGATTCATATACGGCCATCTCGGAGGTCGTACAAGAGTCAAGCCAGTCGAGGCCAATTCCCACCTCGCTTTGGTGACCCGCGCTTGTGGCCACATCAAGCCGGCTCTGATCATCTACGTCGCGACTGCTCGGTCCGCAAATTTCACACGAATTTGGCACTCCTCTTGTTCTCTCCTCGAGTCAGGGCTTCGCGGGCAAAATACATCGCTCATGCTACGATCGGCGTCCATCCGGATCCCTCCAAAGTGCTATTTTGAGAGATCTCGCTTGCGGGCGCCGGGCGCGCCACACTCGCAGATGGCCGAGGGAGTGATATATATATAAGACCTATTTGTCTCTTGAATTGTGTGTATGTTCCCTGCCCTCGTCGCAGCTAATACCAGTACCTCACTCGGAATGGGATAGACACCGCAAAGGGCGAGGGAGCAAGACGGGCGGGGCGGATCAAAGCGAACCAGGAAGCCAGAGATTGAAATGAAAGGCGCACATGTAGCCAAGCAGAATGTTGAGTGCCAGCGCCCGTTGAATTTGACGACACCCATTCCAAGCACCTTCATCCAAAGTTCCAAGCGACATCGGACATGGCGGAAGAAAGTAAGAGGCGGGCCGATATGACTGGTGGTTGCCGTTCGGCTCCGATTCCCGAAGCACGTGACGTCTAAGCCCCTGAGTTGAACCGTTCTGAAATTCAACCCAGAGCCGCTGAGCCATACCAAGCAGACGAGGCCGTTCCTTGATCCAACGGCATGGCCGCCGCAGATCCGCAGATCTAGAAAGGTGGTTAGGAGCTCGGAGCGGGGGGCGCCGCTGATTGCCGCATCGGGATGGTACGTGGCGAGCGCGATCTTGACCACGCGTCCGACATTCATGATCAATGCGGCGCGGGCGAGCGTTGCCCTATACTCCTCCGATGCCGGCCTTCGAGGACATAGCGAGAATGTCCTGGATTCGTGGAGTTTTAGTTTTGGCATTCCGAGTATATATTCGCGAACTGGAAAAAATGACCGCGAATAAGGAAAGTCTAGTGAAGATGCAAGCACCGTGGATATCCGATCGAGAGCATATGCATTCAGACCCTGGCATGAAAGAAGTTCCTTGTGGAGCAGGGCGCTCGCTCCCACGCAGTGTGCAAAAGCATGGGTTAGTTGGGAGTGGCGGCGGTTCGACTCCGCCCGGGGACGTGGGTGGGAATGCTGACTTTTGGCAATTTGAAAGTGTGGCAATCTGAAGATTCGCGGCAGAGGAGGAAATGAGATCAGCTTGAAGGAAGCTCGAGAGAAGGAGCGCGTACGCACCTGTGGTGTGCACGGACTTATATGGCGAGTGGGATCGGTGGTCTCCGTGAGAACCCCTGCGCACAGGAACAGAAGTCGCGGTCGAACAGGGCGCTCGCCCTCCCACAGTATATGACACGCTACAAGTCCAACTAGGGGCGGCGGCGGTTCGACTCCGCCCGGGGACATACGTTAAGCTCGAGAGTTTTTTGCGCGCGGGGCAGTACTAGTGACTTATTCGCGGCCAATAGAGTAGAATGATTGCGTCAAATAAAGCTCGAGGCAAGAAGCGCGCACCTGTGATAGCTCCCAGCCAGCGCGCGAAGACGGTATCGGTGCCTGACGTTCAAGTTGCCGATGGTATACGAGTCTGGATGGGTTTCTGCTCTGATTGTTGCAAGTACTCTGCCGGCAGCAAGTGCAGCACGCTGCGCCATGGCCATACACAAAAAGAAATCGGTGGCGTAGCTCGCAACGTAGCGGTAGGCGACTGGGAAGACACCGCGCAGCGGGGCAGGAGTAGGGGCGGGGATTTGCGTGTGGGTGTGGATGGATATGGCACGCAGCGTTTTAAGAGCGGTGCGATGCCCTAGATTGATATCGGATCGACCGCGCTCCGGTGATGGGGGCAATCCCGCCAGTTATAGATGGAGACGCCGCCAGCGGGGCCGAGTCAAAAAAACTGAATTGAAGGCTCGAGGGATCTCCGCCTTGAAGCGTCTGGAAGACTCACTTTCATGTTATACCTCGGCGCCGAGCTCGACGGCGCGCCAGGAGGAACGTAGAGAGCAGGCGAAGGAGTGGCTCGATTCCAATGGGCTTCGTTGGACTAGGCTACGATTGATACGACACCGAGACTGAGAATTGGGCGCGCGTCGCACACATGCACACTGGCAGAGTGCGTATGCTCGAACCGATCCGAGTGTCTCGAGATCCGTTTGGTAGCGTCAATTGTTGAGCTGGACTGGAATTTGTACTGGACGCACCGTGCTTTGCTCCCGCGGATCCTTCGAGCGCGAAGGGCACATGTAAGACGCCGTCCCGATGATATACAGCCATTGCAGAACTACCGTTTAGATACGGAAAGCCTGGCGGGATCGAAATTGACGTCGTGAAAACTGGCGCGCAGGGTGGAGTCCTGATGTTCGCGCAAGGTTGGTAGGCGGCCTTCGAATGCGGAGCGAAGGATTCATGCAATTATTCCGCGCGGGGCTGGATGGGCCTGTCTGTCAGAGAGAACTAATAAGCCAGGAACCTTGCGCACCAGACCTGTAGTCTCACTGCGAGACGCTCGATTGTTACTCGGTTGCGGTCAGGGAAGGATGGTTTCGGCGGAGTTAGCACGTTGACTGAAAGGCGTTCTTGAGGGTGAGGGCAGAGCGACCGCCGTACAGCCGGAAGATCGCAGACATGCTCTGAGACTTGGTCCAGCGACGGAAGGAAAGAGCCACGTTGAAAAGCGCCGCGAAAGAAGTCCCAGACTCTAGACCTATACAAAAGTCGTCGCAGTCGCAAGCGCGCTCGGGAGGGAAGAAGGGATCGCGTTTTGAGGGCTTGTCGCGGGTTCCGCGGATTTGCAGGGTGAGGGCATTGCAATGAGCTTCAGGGCAGAACGACGAGCAAGCGACATGAGGGGAGGGAGGAAGATTCGTCGGCGTCTGCGGGCCGTGATTACCGGTGCTTGCCGTTCGGCTCCGAAGCACGTGGCGTCCGCGTCTACATGACCACCGTCTACCTCAAGTCTACCTCTACCTGGGAGCCGGCTTTGATTTCTGCTTCAGAGATCTTTAAATCATACTGCCTTGTCAGCCAAGTCAAAAATCCGAGCAGACTGGTGTCACCGCCCAGCTCCCTCGAAGGTCTCCAGCGTCGTTTGGACCCGTGTTAGGCCTTCGATACACCTATTTCCCTGAAACTCCCTTCTCTGGTCCATCTGCTTTCCTTACTTACTCGCTGGCTCTCCGCCCCGATCGAAAACAATCTTGCGCTACGGAAGAATCCATATCGGACAAGTCCTGCCTCACCTGTGCATTCCTGCGGTCTTCGCAAGGTATCGACAGGCCGCGAGCGTCGATTTCGCGCACTTCGACCCGGTTCGATGAAGCTCCTCGTGAAGTGGTGAATCTTGTTTTCTTTCACACCGCTCACGTTGAATCTCACTCTGATACAGGATGCGGCGGAAACAGGAGCGGTAAGGAACTCTCTCTAAGTTCCTGACAAGAAACTCGATATCTACGATGCGATCCTCGGAAAGACGCGCGTACTATCTCGAATGGGAGGTCCGTTTGTGCAAATTAGCAACTGATCAGTATATTATAGACACTTCGAGTGTCTTTATTTCCTGTCCACCCCGCGGCTGGCAGCGACATCGACATCATGACGAAGAAGCGCAGTAAGTCGGGCACACCACAGGTCCGTCTCCCGTCCTCTCGTCGATCCCTGAGTGGGTGCCGCGTACAGTCAGTATACATCGCGCACACTGCGTCGAACGCGAACTAAAGCGTCGAACAACGGCCGAACATCGTGGAACTCGGCAAGGGGATAGGGATGCCCATCGTCGATGTCTAAGAAAGTTAACAGTGCGTTGTATCAATACATTTGTATCCTTGATATTGCTACCTCTGTTACGAGGCCTGACACATTCCGGCCCAGACGCAGTCGCGCCATGCCGCATACATAAGCACGACGAAGTTGTTTCCCTCCGGACTGAGACACATGTGTCAGCGAAGAAAGACGAGAACAAAAGAGCCCCACCTGCCAGCCGTGTACGGTGTCGTGTCCGCCCACGCAAGCGGGTTCACCGCGGGTGTCACCGTCCCGTCGCTCCTGACATGCGGCGCTCCGTCCGCGTCGTCCCCACCGAGCACCGCTCGTATGCTATCCGCCCACTTCACGTACGGCGCCGCGGGGAACGACGCCGGGACCAGCACCGCCATGCGGTACGCCACCGCCGCCAGCATCGCGCTCCCCGCGATCTCGCCGAACCCGTGCGCGCTCTCGGTGTCGTCGAGGTAGTTCCGCAGCAGCCCGTGGTCGCGCGGCGCCCCGCGCGCGCCGTCGAGGATCTCCTTCGCCCACGCGGTGAGGTCCGCGACTGCGCGGGCGCGCCACGGCGTCCCGTGCGCAGCGGGCGCCCGCAGGACCGTGGCGAGCACGCGCGCGAGGCCCATCGCGGCCCAGCCGTTGCCCGTGCTCCAGAGCCCCGGGTCCGCGCTCTCCGGGCCCACGATGTGCTGCCACAGCCCGCTGTTCGTGCGCAGCACCGCGCGCTGCAGAGCGCATTGTGTGTACGCGGCCTCGAGCAGCGACGCGTTGCGCGTGGTAGCGCCGACGTACGCGAGGAACGGCGGGGCCATGTACATGAAGTCGGCCCTGCGCGAGTTTTATGGGTATTGTGATACACAGAGGTGGGGTTGGAGCGCACCAGATCTCCGCCACGTCGGCGCGCTGCGAGATTGCGCCGTTCGGCCAGCGCGGCGCAGACTCGAGCAGGTAGTCGATCTCGCCCTGCACACCGGCGGCGAAGCGCGCGTCGGTCGCGCCGAGCATCATAGCAGCGACGCCGAGGCTGGCGGGGTCGCCCACGGCGCCGTCACCGTCTGAGAGGCCGGTGCTGCCGAGGGTTATCCGCGTCGCCGCGTACGCAAGCGAGGGGACGAGCGTGGGGTGGAGCGGCCCGAGGGAGAAGGGCGCGGGGCCGAAGACGGAGAGCAGGGGCGACTCGAGCTCGAGGAGCGCCTGCGCGGCCGTGCCTTGCTCCCAGGACCGAGTGGGCAACGCGCGCGCGCGGGCGGCGACGGCGGGTATGTTGAAGCCGGGATCGAACGGGGTGGAGAGGAATCCGGCGGCCGTTAGCGTGATGTTGAGGAGGGTGCTCACTGTGGCCATGAGGGGCGGAGACAAGGACAACGATGAAAGACGAGGAACAAACGCGGCATTTTGGAAGGATTCATGATGGACGCACCGGTTCCTTGATCGGTATTTTCGAACATCGGCCTGGGCCCCGTGTTCAGTGGGATAACATGCGAAGTTCAACCAAAAGCAAGCGGCGACGTTTTTGGCCTCGTGGCTGGTCTGGTGGCTTTGGATTTTATGAAATCCGCGGACGAGTCGCGGAGACGGGGCGTGAAAGAAACACATTCAGGGATTGTTCGCGGGGATTTGGGGGTTCTTGTCCATATACGGTCATAGTGGAGGAACGGCACCACACAGTATCCGTGATTCAAACGTTCGTGCAAGCAGGCTGCCACAGGGGAACAATCCCGTTAAATGGCATTCAGTGAGGTTGATTTGTTGCGGAAACTTTGTCAACTTGTGGAGGTTGAATGGTTTTATTCACTTCTCCAGTCAGAGATTCTATGCTCGGGATGACGTTCGACAGTCTCGACAGTCAATGAAGCACTCACCTTCGTACTTTGGGCCCACCTCTAACTTGTAAGTAATGTTACCACAGCGAAGGACTTCGCGGGGGGTACCGGCAAGGTATCGGTACGCGACACTGTAACCGGCCGGGCCTTTCACCCGGCTGTCTGTGTTCAAGCCCAAGAAAGAGCGTCTTAGGATGCCCGGTCCGGGATTACACACCTATAGTGCCCTATTATAGGGCCTAGTTAGATGGGGAGATATATTGGATCTCCCTGGCTAATTAGGCCCGCTTTGCGCAATAAGTCGTGCTCGCGTTAAATCTTGTTAATTCTAGCAATCAATACCAATAGCTCTGAGTTATTTGACAGATATCGCTGATAGCGATGAGATAGCGTAGATAGGTAAGATAGCGATGAGATAACACCGGCTGAGACAACCTGGCAGATAACCGGTCATCTCCGCAGCCGGCATCTGCCGCGCGCCCTTCGGTCGCATCAAAACCGCCGCCGCCGACCGTAAGGCGTCGCCCATGGCCCAGATAATAGTCAGATAGCTAAGACAAGATATCAGAGATAAGATCCAGCGATATCGGAGATAAGAGGCTGTCAAGATTAAGATTACGCCGGCATCCTGAGTGCGCCATCACACATTGCGCATCACCCGCCGCCTCTGTGCGCCAACTCGCCGCTGGACGCAACTAATGTGCTATCATGCATGTCTTGCTGGTGCGCTATCTGAGTATGATAACTATGATACCTACTCACAAGCACCTCCACAGCCCTTGCCGTGCTGCCCAATGTGTGTCCCAAGCGCTGCTGCGCGGTGTCCCCAGGCTCTCCGTGCACGCAAACAGGATTGCCGCAACCTCGGCCCCTTTCCCCGATACCTTCCCTGCAAATCTACCTCACGGTGCTTTGCATCTGAGCGCCCCTCCTCCAGACTCAAGTCCAAACCTATGCAATATGGTGGGCTGTTCACTGCTACATGTCTTCGTGCTAATCGTGGTTTTGCAGCGCAAAACCGAGGATGGACTGCTCTTCGAGATCTTGCAGAGGGCCGCGCGGGGGCAGAGAGCATGTGCAGGTCAGATGATACCGCGACTCGATGTCCCTTCATGCCCGGATTCGGTACAGAATGTTGGTGAGCAGTGCGTCCCGCATCCCAGATGTGAAGTGGTGCTTGGTGCCATGCTGTTCTCGACAGCGCCTTCGGTTTTGGGTATTTGGGCACCAGTGCGCCGCATGAAGAGTGGCACCAGGCTGGGAGCCGAAGCGGGTTGCACGTTGTGGCAGCCACAGCCAGTTGGCAATACCTTGAATTTATTTCATACTCTACCTTGACTTGCTCCGGCTCATCTGGCATGCAGGCTCCTAAACATTGTGGCAGTGGGAAGGTTGAGTGTTCACGAGTTCGAGAAAATTGAACCATGAGCTGTGTACAGATGGTGGGGGTTGAAGTACTAAGCTAAGTGTGCTATTAAGTCCAAATAATGTGACCAGACAACGAGTTCGCGATTCCAATCAATGAGTTCGCGATTCTGCCCATCGATATAATCGACTTCTGTACCTCTTCCCCTTGATTATAGAAATCTGAGAATAATTGGTAAGATGCCTGGTATGTCCTCAAGTCTTGAGGAGCAAGAATTGAACCCTTACAAGCCTTATACTCCTTGAGGTAAGGTCAATAGTGATCAGAAAATAAAAACATCTGAGAACTCTTTCAATGATTCAGAGTCGGGGACTACCCTCTCAAAATTTGATGCCAGGATGTACACACCATGCTCATTGATTGCTCGATGAAAACAAGTTTGTGATCTGATAATAGACACAGCCTGTGCTGCGGCCGAGGCTTCTTCACATTGACAATCACTCACTACAGACTCAGAGGGATAGTCGCTGATTCTCTAGCTCTACTGCCCAGTCAAAAACCTTCTGGTGTTGTCGTCCTTGGTGCATCATGTGGCACAGTTTGGTGGAGACAGAAATATGGGACCAGTCCATGTCAGTCAGCAACCTCATGTGCACTGTTGAGTCTGATATCGAACTTGAATGATCCGTGCGCGGAGTTGACATGGGGGCCAAGCAAGTGGGGGCACCATTTGATTGCGCTGAAGGTGTGATGCACCATCATAAGGCCGGTGTACGGGGCATCGATCTGTGAGGGCACAGTGTGACTCAACTGTTGCCTCCAGCATCAGTGTCACACCCAATTGGCACCTCCAGCGCCGGGTTGGCGCGCGAGTTGGCACCCAAAGGCGGTGGGTGATGCGTGTGATGGTGCTCGGCCCTGGTGCATTATCTTAGTGTGTTGATGGTGTATTGTTTGGTGGGCCGTAATCCCACTTTGTTTCGTTTTGTTTGCCCTGCCCAGGTACAGAATGGGTTTAATGAGGGTGTCACAATTTTTTGACAATTATACGACTATTATCTGCGCCGTGGGCGACGCCTTACGGTCGGCGGCGGCGGTTTTGATGCGACCGAAGGGCGCTCGGCAGATGCCGGCTGCGGAGATGACCGGTTATCTGCCGGGTTGTCTCAGCCGGTGTTATCTCATCGCTATCTTACCTATCTACGCTATCTCATCGCTATCAGCAATATCTGTCAAATAACTCAGAGCTATTCACACGGACGGATCAGACAAAAACGGCCGCTGTTTTTGTACTAGAATATTTCTACAATAAGTGTATATAAATGGGTCTACAATACATGTGAAATAAAAAGCTGCCTGATTCCCAACCTTATATGGGAGAAATCCCAACAGCAATCAGCTGGCCTGATACGTCAGGTAAATCAGACGGTCATTTTTGCCCTGGAATACCAAGACAATAAAAGATTTTTATACCGGCGGCAGTATCCGGGAGCCTGATTTGACCATTGATTTTGGCAAAAACAGTCGGGTATCCGGCCCAAACAAGGCCCGATACGTGCCGAATCAGGGGCAGCCTGATAGTGGGCCTGATATCTCAAGTATCAGGCCTTGTTTGGGCCGGATACCCGACTGTTTTTGCCAAAATCAATGGTCAAATCAGGCTCCCGGATACTGCCGCCGGTATAAAAATCTTTTATTGTCTTGGTATTCCAGGGCAAAAATGACCGTCTGATTTACCTGACGTATCAGGCCAGCTGATTGCTGTTGGGATTTTTCCCATATAAGGTTGGGAATCAGGGGGTTTTTTTATTTCACATGTATTATAGACCCATTTAGATACACTTATTGTAGAACTATTTTAATACAAAAACAGCAGCCGTTTATGTCTGATCCGTCCGTGTGATTGGTATTGATTGCTAGAATTAACAAGATTTAACGCGAGCACGACTTATTGCGCAAAGCGGGCCTAATTAGCCAGGGAGATCCAATATATCTCCCCATCTAACTAGGCCCTATAATAGGGCACTATAGGTGGGATTACACGCAACAGAACACACCATTGACCTGAACAGGATATGCCGCAAGTCTCGGCATGACCGGCATCGCAACGGCGAATTCCGCGGCAGCGAGAATATTGGCCGGACCGAGTCCCAGAGTTTGATAAGTCAGTTAAAAGTAAATGGGGTACACTAGTTCGACTCACCTAGGCAGCCATTCAACTCCATTTTTTGTATGCACGAGTAGCCTGAGAACCATTATGAGTGATTTCTCGGAAGCTGAGAATATTCAGCGGCTGATGATGAAGAAAAAATGTGCTAATAGTTTCGCTGCAGTCTGCACTAGGGAAACTCTTTTTGGTTTCATCATCGAGGTCTACGGCTTCTCGCGCTACGTGTTAGAATACCAACCGAACGAGGTGGATAATATACTTACCGCTGCCCCGAGAGCTGATACGGCCTATCTTCGATGACCCATGATCGAAATGATCAGTGTCGGATCTGTGTCCACTGTCTGAAGGAAGTCAGAGTTGCGGATGTAGAAACGGTTGAACCACAATCAATTGGAACGGGCAAGAAACGGGATAGGACCGGAAAAACCCGGGACCGGAGGTAAAGTTCCCTGAGAGCGATGAGCCGCGGAAGGAGTTATCCTGTCCTGTCCGGTTTCACCTTCAGTATGAAACTCGTCTCAAAGGATATATGCAAGGACCCACCGTGCGTAGCCTAGCCTCCGGCCCGTTTTGCCTCGTGTAGCCTCGTGTCCTCCTCCGAGTCGATGCTCTTCCTCCCCGACGCCCACGCTCGTCCTTCTTCTCTGCATCCCATCAGCGATTCAGACTGACGATGACCGTGCCCCCGACGACGCACTCGCTTCCCGAACCACAGCGCATGCGCCTGATGCGCTCCGCACGCAAGCTCAGCGCCATCCTGGGCGCGACCCCGTTCCTTGTCGAGCCCCCACCCTCGCCCACGCAGGCCACCCCGCGAGAGCCGGCGCCGCTCGAATGCGACGCCACGCCCACGTCCGAGCTCCCCGCCTCCTCCGTCGCCGAGAACGAAGGCGAACACGCCACAGCGCCCGACACCGCAGAACTCACCGCCGCGCACACCCCCGCCTCGCGCCAGCGCCCAACCCTCCTCCTCCGCATCAACACCGCCCCGCCCCGTACGCGTGCGCGCGCCCTCTCGCACACACGCTCGCCATGGGCGGCGGACTCCCCGACGTCGCCGACCTGGCGCGCCCCGCCCTCACCGCGGACCTCGGCGCTCGCCGCGCGGCGCAGGAAGATGGCGCGCCTCGCGCGCACGCTCGGCGAGCGCGTTCCCGTGGAGCTCGTCTTCCCCGCCAGGGCACCACCGCGCCATGGAGATGGAAACGCCGACGCGGCGAGCACGGCGTCTTCTGAAGCGACGCTAGACGCCGTCGCGTACGGGCGATCGCCGCCCGCCACGCCCGGGGATCAGGCCTCGCTGCGTATTTCCGACTCCGGGTCAGGGGCAGCGCACCCCTCACGGCGCGCGTCCATGCTCTCCATGCAGCTCCCGAGCGCGCCTGTCGAGGGCCTGCGCTTGCCACACGTGCTGCGCCGCGTGGCGAGCCAGCCGCTCCGAGCCGGGCCCGTGCGGGTCGCGAAGCGCAGCGAGCGGGGGTGGTCTGGAGAGTGGAACCGGGGGGAGGACACCGTGCGCAGGGCGCTGCGCCAGCTAAAGTAGATGAATTCCCGTAATGTTTCATACTCTACCCGCGCCTTTAATCCTGTATGCTAATCGCTTGTTAATATGTCTGTATCACCTGTAATAACCACTTGCCGTTGTCGAGTACCGCAGAGGTCGTGTGAGCGTTTGGTTGGCTGGACATGAATACTATAGGGATCGTACGCGCTGCGCTCCACATGAAGGTGATCTCAGGATTGCGATTTCGACGGCTGAGATCTCCGTTCAGCGCGCCATGATGCTGCGGGGACGAGTTGAGAGCAGAAGAGAACCGCGATCCAGTGTGTTCTGTAATTCTGCTTCAAGTTCCTCGCGAGCAACATGATCTATGCAAAAGTCGTGAAAGTGGAGTCTTATCTTGCCAGAGTTACCGCAGCTGACCAAGAGTTCCATGTTGCAGTCAAGCCAAGATGTTTGAGCATCTCTTGAGGGACCGACTCGGAAGCTGAAGCCGAGGCGAGAGAAATTCGAGCGCAGGCGGGTCGTCGCCGACAGAGTCTGTAGAGTCAGTCGCACTGTCGCCGTCTATATCCTTGTGGCCGATGAGCGAGGCGCGTTAGATGGTTCAGAGAGCTGGTCGAGAGCCACCGAGTCTCCCGGATGGAGGTTGAGCAATCTGTATGTGACGGCGCTCTCCAGAATCCAGATGGTGGTCGAAAGCAAGCCGGAAGCCGGGGCATATTGGGGGCATAGCCACAGCCCTGTCCGGCTCTTACCGACCTCGGCCGATATGCCGAGATCGTCAAATGCGTTGGTTGCGCGCTGCGGTGGCGTTGCATTAGCGAGCTAGGCTGAAACCCCTCTGGAATCCAAGCTTACACTCTGAGGAAGCAAGCTCAGGACTACATGTTCACCGTGGAACGAGTTGTTCGGTCTGATCAAAGGATTCAGGTGCGCGACGCGTCGGAGCGGGTCGAAATTTGATCGGACCGAACAACTCGGAGCGGGTCGAATTAACTCGTTAGAGATACTACATAACTTGATTATCTCAATGCTCTCCAGCAAAGCTAGATCAGAAATACCTCGTGACATGATCGACAAACCGGGGGACGCTGCAACAACTGTTGCTTGCCAGCAATGCCAGGTCAGGAGATTCCTTGCCCATCTGTTGCGGATTGGGCCTGCCAGATCAAAATCACTAGAGACTTGCATCGGCTCGTCTCTGTCCATCAGTACAGCTAGCGCTCGACCCTTGGCATAGAATAGATTTTGAACATTGAACATATCTCTCAAGAGCACGTCCGGCCCGGTTTCGGACCTCGCGCCGAGATCCATCACTAAATGACTTCAGCTTTGTCATCCTCAGCCCTGGCACAAGACCACCATGGCCTTCGCCTTCCTGCCCTTCCCCTACCTCAGCGCGTACGCGCTCACGACGCAATTCGGGATCCTCACCGTGCTTCTCGCGCTCTCGTACCGCTACCGCCGCCCGCGCCTCGCGCTGCTCGCGGCCCTCGTGCTCTACACCGCCTGGAAGACGGCGCCGCCGCTTGCGCGGTACGTCCCTTCTCTACCAACGCGCTCAGGTGCGACTGAGCTCTACGCAGGTGGGGCTTTGTGGCTGTGAAAGCGGTCGCGTGGTTCGGCTTCTACGTGCACTTCTTCATCGTGGGGGTGGGGTACGTCGTCGCCGGCGCGGCGGGCTTGTGGAACTCGCCGGAGCTGCTGCAGTCCTTCATCGACTCCCTGGAGGGGCGTGGGCGGTCTTGAGCTCTTCTTTGGTGAGATGGCGCGCGGTGCGTTGTTCCAGGCTCTGGCGGTGCTTGTCGGCTGATTTGCCGCCGCAAGGGATGACTCGCAGTGATAACTTTTTTTGTGCCACGGTCTCTATTTAAGCCTTGATAGTAACCCAGGAACGTTGGGTGTACAGTGAAAGCGCAACCCAGCTTTGGCTCGTCTCTGGGTCCATAAACTAACCTGGCGTTACGATAGGTGTCCGTGCTGCCTCTCCCTCTCTCCCGTCGTGTTGCTCAACACTCGCCGGCGCACCCCCGCTGCTTTCCTCTGACTCAAACTCAAAGGACAACGTGCGCGACTCCGACTTGCACAGCTCCAGCTGCGCAGCATGCGTGACGGCCGCCGAGCGCTTGCAGGGACGAGCGTGTGCTTCCGATTCCCGTGCCCTGTCGTCTGTCTCCGGGTCTATGTCTCTGCCTCTGGCGCTCTCCTCGACGCCAACGGACAACGCGCGCAAGCAGCGCCGCTGCCTCGCACGCGGTGAGGGCGACGCAGCGTGCGTGCGCTTCGTGCGCGCTTCGTCTGTTTCTGGGGCTGGCTATTCCTTCGTCAGCACTGCGGATGCGACGGCCCTTCTGCCGGTGGCCATTTCGGGGCTGATGCGCACATGAAATGCAAAGCGGAAGACGAAGGAGACGGTAGAGGGAACGACGGAGACAAAGAATAAGGAAATGGGGGATGTGGAGATGGATGCGGATGCAGCGACTGCGAGTATTTCCAGTCCCCGTTTGTGTGTGCTCGGCTCACGCGCGAATCAGGATCGGAAAAGAGCATTGCAACAATGATCAGGACAGCGCGCCCGCGCGCCAAACGCGACTCGCCCGCCGCGCATGGAAAGCAGCGAGGTCAAGCGCGAGAGGCAGGCGCCGGACGTAGACACAAATGCCGGCGTACGTGTACGTGACCCTTTCCTCTCTTTCTCCATTTCCACCCGTATTCCTCCTGCGCATCAAGGAGGGCGTGCTTATGCTGTATTGTAGACCTCCGAAAAAAACGAGGACGACGCGAACGACACGAGGACGGCGCCGACACCGACTGACGCTGCGGGCTGGTGGAGCGAGGGGCTCACGCCGTGCATAGCTGAGCTGCGCGGGGAACGTAACTCCACCGCCCATACGAGCGCGCGCGTCAGGTGAGGACGCCGGGCGAGAACAAGGAGATTGACGCGTGCGTATCCTTCTCCCTAGCGTGTTTTTTTCGTCGTGCTTTTATGCCCTGCAGCGCGGATATCAAGGCCAATGCGGCGCTGGCGCCGACGCTGCACAGTCTCCAGGCGTAATTCCACATGAGTAGAAGACCTCCCTAGGTGTTGCGATAGAAATGAATGAGAATAATGCAAGCGATGTATCAATTTGATACGGACCGACGTGGAATTCGGGTAGCTGGAAAGAAAGGATGGAAAAGTTAATTCCGCCACCTCGTTGACGCGCAGGAGAAAAGGGGGAGTGGGCACTGGGGAGGAGCACGTGGAGCATTGTGGAATTTCAGCTACCAACACATTTAGTAACAAGCAGAAAAAAGAGTCCGGATCCTCTCAGAAAGGAGGTGCCTTTCACCACACGTTCGCAGCACCGCGCAAGACTCTGCCATTCAGCCACTCGCTCGCGGGCAGCGCGTCGAACCGTACACGTGCGTCTGTATGTCCGCGCCGTGCCTGTTGCTTTCGCGCGCGCCTTGCGTACCTCCACCTCATCGTCCTGATTCTGCTTCTCCTCGTTCAACAGCAGAGCACCCGCACAAGAGACCGACGACTGCTCCAGAGTCCACTGCATGATAGTACATCCACTGTATGGGCCGGGGGCCCTTCCTTATCCGCGCCCGACGCAGCGTGTGTCGGCGTCATGGGCGGTACGGCAGGGTGTGGCGTCGCTTGGTGTGGGGTCTCTGCACGCGTCGTTCGCCGGTGTACTCAGGGTGTACTTGAGCGCGCGGCGCGGCGTCCCGGTCCATGGCGTGGCAGCACGGAATTCGCGTGCCGGGCCGCTCATGCGCATCTATCATCAAAATTCCGCCACACGGTGATCAGTGATGGCATTGTGGCAAGCAAGGACCAACACCCAACAACACCGCAAATCTTGTCACGACCGACCTTCATGGACCTTCTCCAATCCCATCCAACCCTTGCCCCAGAGGTCTTCGAAGTGCTTTTCAATGCATTCCGTGGATCACAGCATCGCGTGCGACTCCTCGAAGACCTATTGACGTCTGGGTCGGACGGCCGTCTTCAAGGACAAGTGCAGCCTCAAAGGGAACCGCTACCCCGCGAGTCGGAGATACTAAAGCAGCAAAAGATCAATGCCGTCCTCACGAAGGTCAGTCCCACCGCGCGACTCTCGCGATCGCCACCTTTGAGGTGTAACAGGTTCTGTCGTTCGTTTCATGCACACTACAAGACACCCAGGATGCATTTGACAAGTTTCGAGTGCGCTGTGAGAGTGGGGTGGAGGACAGCAAGGTGATATTGGCCCAAGGTCACCGGGTTACTCCATTCGTTGCGCTTACAGACTGGGCTCCAGAGCTACAGACTTCAAAGAGCGGTGCAGCATCATAACGCAGTCTTTGATGCGAACCGTGAAGTGCGAGAGGTAATGTACCGGTAATGATTCGCGCTGAAGTCCGACTCAGGAACTGTTCATCTTGGCCTCCCCGCTATACAGGGCACAACAGAGGCGGAACTTCGGTCCAAGATACGTGAGCTCGAGAGCGCGGCGGAGTCCAAAGAGCGCGAACTATCGTTGCTGAAACAGGTGAGTCCACTCTCTACTTGCCTGCATGCTACTGACAGGTACTCAGGGAATTGCTGAGGCTTCGGCCGGAATGAAGGAGCGTCAAAAGCTTTTCAAAGAGGTTAGCCCACTATATGCCACATTCATGTATGTGCTTACCTTGACGCAGGCCCTGGGCGCCAGCAACCACAAGCTAACAGCCAAGCAAGCAGAAGTCGATACTCTCCAGCGAGAAACAGCGACGACGATCCAGGGATTACATCAGGTCCGCAACCCTTACCTGGCGAATTTCTCGCGAATCTAAGACCTTTTCGCAGGCGCTTGCAACCAGCGCGCAACAGCTCACGGACAAGAAGACGGCGCCTGATCCTTCGACGCGGCGGATGGAGAAATTAGAAATGGTACGCAATTATATGGGGCTACTTCTTCCCTCCGTCAACCTATCTCGCAGGACCTGGAGATATCCAATTATCAGCTCTGTGCCACCACGCACGAGCTCAAAGAAGGATCTGAGACCTTCAACCAGCAATTGGCCGCCGCGAGGAAGATCAATGCTGTACGTATTGCCTGGAAATTCTGGCTCCATATCCATCTTGTTCCAGGAGCAATGCGAGATAATCGAGCGAGAGAGATCGCGGATACTAGTCCTCGAGCAGGTAGTACTAGTTCTACTCGATCCATCCTCAATCCGGTGTTATCAATGAATCAGACTAACTTGTACAGAGACTCGCCGAAGCTACGAAGACCCTGGCATCCCGCTCGCTCAGGGCGTTACAACGCCTCGGATATCCCGATGGGACCCCATGCAATACCTGGTCCGATTCAGACGACGATGTGCAGACCAGCCCTGTAAGTACATGTAAGTACCGACTATGTATTCATTGGTCACTGAACCTCTGGTGGTGCTAGGGGGTTAGGTGTCGGTCTTCTCGTGCAAGTATTGCTCCATTTTACTCCAAAACCAATGCTCACCTGACAATGTTCAGTCGACAGCACGTATTCCTGCCCAATTATGTGACGAGACACCGACATCGAAGAGGCACCTCGTAACGAAAATATATCCCAGATCGGCGCTGGATAAACCGTCCGTGCGAGCAGTGAGTGGGCCATCTGGATCTCCACGTCCCGCGACCGCATTAGCATGGCGCTCACATCGGAGTCACAGATTCCCGGGATTCTTCAAAACTCCGTCGGTTCAGTCTTCTTTGCGCGAGGATATTGCTCACGAACTGCACACCTACATAGGCTGAGGCGAAACGAGAGAGGAAACTGTATGTCGACTACATGGGGATCTTCCCGCCACCGCCATCCCGTCCCTGGTTTCAAAATCTGCTACCCGTCGGAACGCACGAACAAGACGAAACACAGTTTCTGCAACATGTGCGATGTTTCTTAATTTGCGGTGTTTCAATTTACCATCTCCTTTGCCCAGGGTGTGAACACCGATCGGTTTGTTTTTCAAACCTTGCATCCGGAGCGCCGAACACGATACTAATGTTCTCTAATTGCGCAGGACATCTATGTATTTTCCAGGGCGCACAATTTGGTGCAAGGAGGAACAGGTTCATGCGTTGCTGTTTGGGCCAACATCAGAATATCGCCGCCGTCTGAGCCATTGGAGTCCCTGTACCACGATACGAGATCTCATTGGCGTCGAGTTCGACCTATTCACTAGATCTGGTCCCTCTATCTTTTATTCCGGGATTTACACAGTCCATTGCCTGCGCCAGATCCATCGGCCTGGCTCCGTGCTGCCCGATGACCTGGTAAGATTCCCATAGCCCCTCTGTTTCGGTGCGGCACTTAGGTCTTTCCTCCCAGTCTGAGGTAGAGATGAATCGCGCAGCAGGTATAACGGACGAATCCACTTCTATAAGCCCGCACACTAGCATGGCGACCGAATGCTTTGGGCTCCAATGCGTCGGCTTCGACTTACGACTATACGAGACGTTGCGATTCCGCTTTGCGACCCGGACCTTGAGGCTGAAGCGTAAAGCGAGCCAGGCCGAGCTCCCCGGACATAGACGCAAATCTGACAGGACTTAGCCAATGAATATCTTCCGTGCGTACTTCGGCTTTCTGTTCAGTCCTCTTGAGCTTTGCTGAAGCCCATCAAGCTCATCTCTCGAACTGCTGATAACTACTCAGGGAATCGTATTGTATACCGCTCTATTCTTTGTTTCGCAACCATGTATCATCGTGTAATTTGTCGATATCATGTACAAAACAGAAGTCAAAGAAATCTTCCCTCGCCCTAAACCTTACCCGCCGTACTCCAGCCCAGGGCTCGTTTCTGTGTCTGTGCTGGAATCACATGGTGGACCCTCTGCCCGAACCGCCTCATATACGCCGAGCATTCTTGTCACCTGCTCCCAATTCCGGTAGCGCGGCTGGTCGTCGAACTCGTCGTCAGACTCATGTCCGGCAAACCGTTCGAGATTCGGGAAAGTGGCGGACAGGAAGCGCGCAACAGGACAGTCGCGGGCCCGAACGGGCGACTGTCCGACGTGGAGTCTCCTCAGGCTTGTCTGTGGCGCAATGCGCGACCGCTGGAGCAGCTCGGCCCACACCGATCGGGTCACTGATGCATTGAAGGAGATCCCGATGGAGCGCGGGACAGTGCATGTCAGCGAAGGCGAGAAGGCCTTTCGCAGTCATCTTAGGTGCGCAGGGCACCTCGCTGCACGGAGCGTGAGTTTCTCTATCACAGGCTATGAACGCGCCGTCTCCCACGCAGTGGCATTGCTCATCCAGAAGCCGACAGGCGGGCGCAGGTCCACTTCGGTAAGGTTGGAGAAGCAGAAGAGCTTAGTGAGTGCGCGGTCGGGTACTGCGTAGGTCTGGATTTCGCCAATATCTGGTTGTAAGCCCAGCAGATCTTCTTCGCAGTCCACGCCATTGGTATGGAGTATTTTCAGCGCGGAATGCGACACACCGTTCGCGAGGGGACTGAACAAGGCCGTAGTAGCCTCCGATGTCGTGAGAGCGGAATTGTTGAGCGATAGCTTTTAGAGTGGGCTACCACGCATGCCTGGTAATGCACCATTGGCATTCTTCGGTCAATTAAGGATTACAAGGTGAGAGAAGGGATGTGCGAGGGCTCAAAGGTGACGGACGAGTCGTCCGAAATCTCCGTTGGTTGTAGATCGTCTGTCCCGTAGTCATCCAGACAGATAGTTTGCAGAGTAGAGAGCTTTCCCAAGTGCAGCAGAGCCGCACGGTCGAGAGTGGGGATGAAAAGACCTTCAACTTGATCCAAAGCGCAAAGGAAGACCGTGTGGGCGAGATGATCCGAATTTCGGGAATAACGGGGGCAAACAAGCGAAGAACACAGAGCAAGGGATAATGGCGGGAGAAATCCACGCGAGTTGGCGCAGATCGGGCGAAAACAAGGGAGAAATTCGTAGAGCCTTGTACGGTCGGTGACGTTCAGCGTGGCGAGAAGGACGGCCGCGGGCTTGGATTTGATGAGATCGAAATGCCGATGGAAAAAAATTGGGGATTATCCTGGGCTCGTACCTGCGGTATACCGGTATCCCGATGCCAGGGGAGGACGATCTGCAGCCTGAGAGCGAGCCTCCCCGATGCATGCAATGGCAGCGTGAAGCGAGGTTTGAGTGTGCTGTTCTCGTCGAGGAAGGGTGCGCGGACACGACACATGGATGAGGAAAGATGAAGCTTACTGCGCAGAGTAGACGAGCGTGCGCAGACGAGGTGGTGGTCGGAGACAGAGCCAAGACTCGGACTCAGCAGATCCGATCAGTGGCAGTGGTCGGTTGGTGCCGAATTGCGGCCGAGCCGGCATGAGATTCTCTTCTGTTATCTTCGTTTCATGCTTTCCCGATTTTCCCGCGTTCAAGTTGGCTGCAAGTAAGTAATCCGGACTCTCAATGTGTGGCCATCATTCAAAGAAAGAACTGTATAGAAATTCCGAGCGCATCCATCAGAAAAAAATATTGAGATATCACACAAGTAACTAGTCTCTCCTAGACAGACACTTCAACAGAAAAAAGCTCGTTCCTCACTTGCTGAGATAAGTAACTGCAGCTGGACGCAGGGACTTATTCGCACGGGGAGGGATATTGATTCAGAGGTGTACTATGGTATTCAAGGTTCTTGGGATTCGCTAGTTATCCACCAAGAATTTTGAGAAAATGCTTGCAAAAGGGATACCCGAATTGTCTCCAAGCTACTAATGGCCCTCCTAACTCGCCGATTGAGGGCAGAATGAAGGGTCGAAGTCGCATGGATCCCGACACTTGTCTGCGATCGAAATCAAACCAGGGCAGCACTCCAACTGGAAGCAGCCCTGATCGTTGCACAGCTCGCTGGCACCGAAGTCCGGAACGCACGGCGGCGGTGGAACGGGCGACAGCACGCCTGCCGCACAGCTGGGCGTCACTCAGCAACTCAACTCCACGCGTCGAATATCTGAGCACGTACTTACCTGTACAGGAAGGGCTCGTAGCAAGTAGCGCCGCATCTCAAGGTCGCCTCCACGCCGTTGATGGGACAAAGGAAGTCGCCGTCGAGGCAGACGTACTGCGTATTGATGTTTAGCCACAATGCGATTAGGAACTCGGAGCACTAACGTCGAACGGGTTGAATTTCGAGCTGCCACAGTCCTCCAGAGGCTGTTGTCCGCTGTGAGAGAGAGGCGCAAGAGTCGTGTTCGAGCAGCTGTAGGCCATTCTCAGTCAATTCAGATGGATGGCGAGGCTTTGCAGACCTATAGAGGGCGGTAGTGTAGCAGGCGTCGCCGCATCTGATAAATCTGTCCCCGTTGACGATGGGACACAGGAAGTTGTCGTCGAAGCAGGTGTACTATTCACCGAGAGTTTAGAGATGATTTATATGTACAGGGAGCTCACGGCAGACACATACCTGGGATGGGTAGTACCTGGAGATTCCACAGCTCGCGAGGTCTTCAGCAGCCACTGTAACAGCGCAGGAAACGAGGGTTGCGAGGACGATAGGGAGGAGTAGCGCCATGTTTTGAAATCGTGCGGCGCGGTCGGGTAATAAATACGGGTATTTATTTGGGGATCCAGGGGTATTGAATGATGAATGGTTGAGATACGGGAGTCAAGACTGACAAGACATTGACTGTGAAGGGTGTGCCTGGCTGAAAGTAGATTATCTGGTTCATCCGAATCGGTCCAAAGGCCGGAGGTGTCCATCGCACGACTATGCCACCGCGCGCATACCTGCGCAATTGCAGGCGGCGAGCGGACAGCGCGAGAAGCACGAGATGCCATGGTCTTATCAGCGTCCAGCGATTGACACATGTCTGGTAGTCTGTGAGGCCAGAAGCTCTGTATTAAGGGCTGAGACTTCAGTGTTTCTGGCGATCAACAGTTCGGATCGCGAGATTTCTAGATCGTCCGGTACAAGCTCGACCGCGACATCAGCAAATGTGCAAGTCCACTTGGCATCGCTTTTTTGGCTTGGAAAAGCGATAAAAGACAAAAAAGGTGAAAAAGACGGAATCCCTTTTTACGCTAGGTGCCTTTAATTGAAAAAGTCGAAAAGTGCTTGGAAAAGGACGAAAAGAGCGTAGAAAAGCACCACAAGAGCACATATAACTTGAGGAATAAGTATGGATATAAGCCGCTTCTAACCATTTCCAGGAATATTAAATCATATATTGGCAAACTAAGTATATACAGAGTACAAGTAACATACGACTCGGGGGTTAGGCGCATGCGGGCGACCGATACCGGCTCTCCCGTGCATCCAGAACTCCCTGACTGCGCTAGATGCGGCCCCGCCCCCTACTCTGCCGCTGAACACCGGTGCATCCGGTGCCGATGGGTTCGAGGACTGATAAGGGGGGGGGGGGGGGGTATATTATACTCGCGTGGTCCACAACATGAACAACGAGTTTACGGAAGACAAACAAGTAGTACTGTATAGGGTGGTTATCCTTACAGAGAGCTCCAAGATGCCAACCGAGCACGACACGATTCCAGAGGGTCGTTAATCACAAGACGCTGGCAAACTATGAACTGGCCGGCCTTGATAGGCAGGACCTCCGGGTAAAACCTCGTGGGACCTGGTCACATTACCCAGCAAAATATGCTGGTGTGCAGGAAAGAGTTCTCTCAATCCCAGGTAAAAACTCCCCGGAGTCCACCAGTCCACCGAGAGCTGTCGTGGAACTGTCTCTTTGCAGGTGCATGCAACAACCGGCTCGCATCACCGCCGAAGCAACAAATACGAGGGTCGTAGGCATCACTCCCGAGGGAATGATGCAGGGTCAAGCCGCGAGGCCATTTCGAGTGCAACGAGGATCAACCGTAAAGTCGCTCAACTCGTGCTGAGCGCTGAGGCTCATGAAGGTAGTAGGGAATCCAGGCCGTGCGGTGGAGGGACACAGGGGCTTGGGAATGATTGTGTGCAATTCGGGCATCCGAGCGAGGATGATAAGAGCCGCGATGTAAGCGGGCGATGCGTACGACACGGGTCAAGATTTGACATTGTCCGCTAATTTGCTACGTAAACGACATCTGGTGACAAGCACTAGGTGCGGGTATTTGACCCCGAAGAGCGGTTGGGTGGTCCGCCTCGCGCATTAGCATTCCGGCCCCCATGCTGCCTCCCTGAAACACTTCTTGACCAGCTGCTCGCACTCGCGTTGGCGTTATGAGCCCCTCCATGGGAGTCCCCGTGCGATCTAGAAGCATGCTGGGGTTCTGGGAAGGGGACGACATTTATTTCCGTCCCCTTGTAGGCACGGACGGTGTGCTTGTCCCATGCCGACTTGAGCGCCCGAGCCTCGTTGATGGAAGGGAGCAAGACGATCAGATAGTCACCCTCGCGCTTGGTGAAGTACGCCTGCGGGAGGACGTAGTCGGGGAGCGCGGTGTCAATCTGGAGCTTGAACGTCTCGGCCGCTGTACCCGGAATGAACATGCTGATGGGGCCCATCCGAATACAAGCGCGCATCTCTGCTTCGCCGAGTGGCGCCGCTTGATGACGCTTAGCATCGACGTGGTTGCCATCGGAGGAGCGGGAGCGGGCGCGGCCAACGCGTTGCGGCGAGCGCGAGCGGGTGCGACGAGTGCGCGAACGGGAGCGCGAGCGAGTGAGTGCCCGAGAATGGGGACGAGTTGGGAAAGGTGGTGCAGCGGTGATAGACAGCAGCGCGACTTTGGCCGTGATCTTGCGGAACTGATCTTGTGCCGCATCCAGAGCTTTAACATGCTCAGCGTTGATCTTCGCCTGATTATCCGCATCGGCCCTGACTTCCGCAATGATTCTGTCGCGGTCCTCGGTGATCGTCGCGAATTGCTAAGCATATGCATCAACAGATAGCCTGATACGATGGGAGCGAGACACACCTGTAGTGTATGCATGTACATCCACTGTGACTTGAACGGAAGTGTGCACGGCGTGCAGGTGCTACAGCACGATAGAAGGCAGACGATCATCAAGAGATCGGCATGTGTTGAAGTGTAACGCACCACGACAATGGAGATATGTGCTAGGCGAATACTTGTACGCTGAGGGCGGCATTGTACGAGCTAGGAGGTCGAGGAGGAGATTGAAGCGGCAGTGAGTCAGCGTTGAAGAGGGCTTGCTGGCTGGGGGCTTGTAGAGAACTTGAGAGACTGCGAGAGACTGGGTGCGGGGCTTGATAGCGGACTTTGACATTGTCTTGGGGTTTGGATACATCTTGATGCAGCTTGAGCGCCAGCGATTGAGTGGATTGGCTGGGAAAGAGGCTCAGAGGGTGACTTTGAGGGGTATGGTTGAAGGTGGCAGGATGCTATGTGAGGCTCTGGCGGAGGGACCTGTGAGAGGCACATCGTGGTGGGGGAAGATGGTGGGTGGAAGCAAGGAGCGACGTGGCAGGCCAAGTTCCAACCGTCAATCACGCCATCCGACGTGATTGATGACGTGATTGATCGGAGTTTCAACCGACTTGACACTTTCGGAAAACCATGGGACGGTCCGGGTTACATAAATCATTTCATTGTACGTTCTCCCATCTCGCTCCCATCCAGTGGGTTTCAGCTGGGGTATATATTCTCTTCCCACCAATCTCCGGTGGCTTGAGTCAATTGGCGATCACTCGGACCTTGCTCGGAACTTACCTGTGACAGTGCCCCAAAAGTCCGACTGCAGTCCTGCAACTGTGTTCCACTCATTTTCTGAGAAAGTTCATAGTCGTTGAAAGCTGCTCGGACGGCGGACCGTATCCAGCCCAGCCTCCTGCAGGCTGCAAAGGCGATTTTCTCGTCGATTCGGTATGTAAAGGAGGAAGACGCCCAGGGGAGCAACAGAGATCTGCGGAAAGCTACGAAACTGACACTTGATGTTCAGGAGGGTCCTTCAGGAACACAGCTGCAACAGCTGTGAGTCGGGTCGAGATTCGAGATGAGGGCAAGAGTAAAAAGCAGGGGTGCACGTGACGTGAGCATCACTGGTTTCAAGGGACACCCACAAAAAAAATCTGCTACACCGACTCCTAAAAGTGGATTAAGGGCGGCCAGACCCTCCCTACCCTATTAGCCGAGTTATGTAAGCCCCAAATCGGGTAATCTTCGCACGGAAATGCTCACATTTTCGGCAGATTTCTGCCCAACTTAACGAAATTCTGGGCCCAATTCTGTGCAAAGTGAGGCGCAAACATTCTTCGCGGCTTCCCTTGCCCTGATCTTGACTTCTTACCCTCAAAATTACCTCCGAAAAATCTGATTTTTTTTACAACCCTCGCAAATGCACTTTTAGAGCGGCGCGAGCAGATTCCAAAAAATGAAATAAGAGGTTGCTGACCCACCCTACCCTACTAGCCGGTGTCTCGGCATCTTCCGGCGGGTGTCTCTTGACTGGTTTCATAGCCAAACAGCGCATCAACAACGCGGCTCCTGACGCGAATCGGACATGTTCGCTTTGCGAATATAACAGAAGTTCCAGTCCGCTGCTGGAGACGTCTCTAGAGACAAATGATGAGAATGTGTCTACCATCAAAGTCTCCAGAGACAAAACGCGAGAACGCCGTTAATTCCGCTGTCACCCGGACTTTGCCGCAAGTACCGGTCTCCATCATCGGCGGTTCACGCAAGCTCGCCCAGCGGTTCAATTCTGCCTGCTTTTGGCAACAGACCACTATGTACTGCTCTCCTAGACTGGACAATATATCTGATATGTACACTCAGGCCCTGCACAGAACATGTTTTTTTTTTCAATACTCTCTACAAATTTCCGCATGGAAATTGGCACTTGTCTGCAAGTTCAAGATCAACTGTTATTGTATACCTGGCTTAAACCACATTGACGCTCGCCACTGAGCCTTGTAGGGTTTTTATTCTAGGTGGTTTTTTCACAACGACAAGAGAAACAAGCTTTGTGGGGGTTCGAACTCAAGCCGAACAAAAAAGAACTGGATCAACCCGCTCCACTCAATCCAACAACTACTGCACCAAACTGACAATAGAAGCTAGGCCTCTTACCGGATCTGATACCGGTCTGTCGTCCCGATCTGAACTAAAACACGGTTTCACCTTTTTTTCCGCCATGCCGGGGTGTCGAGAGACATCTGGAGGAAGTAATGGTGATAGTCCGGGCCCAGTATTATTGAGCTACTGCATTGTGATAGAGAGGATACCCTGCCCCATCTCTCATGAACGGGCTCGCTGCTGGGTATGTCCTTGTTGCTCACTAGCTCCGATGTTGTCTCCCATCGCTCCATCGTTTTTGTCTACCAGAGTCATTTTTGTCTACGGAGACAATTCTCTCTCCCATCAGCGGTACCTGTCTCATCAAAAAAATTTACAGAGACGTCTCTGGAGAATTGATCCCAGCGGACTGGATGCTCTCGAATATAACGATACGCTCGCTCACGGCAATCACAAAACATTATCTCTGCTCGCTCTACAAAAGTCTTCCAGCTGCGACCGTCGGCGTGCCGCGTCTCTTATATTTACGGGAAATTTGGTTCGACTGTCTTTTGACTGTCTTCGACAAAACAGCAACTGTTCGACTTGAAGTGGCAGTATAGGAGAGTATGTTTATGACTGAGTACAGAGTACCGAGTACTGAGTACTGAGTATTGAGTGATGAGCGCAGCGCAAGCTCGACTTTGAATTCCAACTAGATCACGAGACAAGACAGTCAGCCGTGCTTTGGCCGTGCTCTGAGTCTGAGCTCAGCCTGGGAGTGTGACACATCGCGTGACTCATCACACTCCTTCCCAAAACCATCATCGATCACCAAACCAACGAAAATGGATGCGCCTCCTCCCGGCACAGCACACGTCAAGCCCGAGTATGCAGCTCATCACTGCTCGAACCCAACCGTCTCACGCCTGGCATACCAGGTACCTCCTCCCGATCAGCGCGACAGTGGTCCTAGACGACGATGACGCCGCTGAGGGGGCGACGGGACGTACCCGTGGTGCAGGGGTGCGCGGGGTGGCCGGGGATGGACTGGATGGAGATGGGGAAGTACCACCCGTGCGCACGAAGCGCACCAAGGCGCAAAAGCGAGCGCAGAATGGCGCGAACAAGGGGCGCCGTTTCGGAAAGGTCGTCGACGGCATAGACCTCTGCTTCCACGTCGCGGCGGGAGAGGGCTGTGAGTTCGGAGAACGGTGCGTTATATGTCCTCATTATCCTTCTCGCAATTTCGACGGAGCTGAGCTGCGTGGGTGGATGCAGCTGTCGCAACAACCACGACGTGCGCGCGTACCTTGCCGCGAAGCCGCCCGACATCGTGTTCCCACATGCGGCAGACGTGGAGCGCCTCCCGCTCCCCAACGCGATACAAGCTGACGCCGACTCTACGGCTTCCCGCCCGCCGGTGTGCCCTGTGTTCGAAGAGACGGGGGAGTGCAGGTGCGTGGTAGAGCACTCCCGCTCGCGTCGTTGTTCCCTTACGTCGAGTATAGATTTGGGTATCGATGCCGCTTCCTGGGCGCACACATCCGCCCCGTCGCGCCCGTCGCCTCTCTTCTCTCCTCAGGCAACGTCCCCTCCTCGACGGACGCCGACCACACCGAGCCTGCGCTCGACTTCGAGCTCGTACAAGACGCCGAAAAGCTCGCGCGCTCAGCGCTCACGAGTGCAGAGGCGAACCGCGTGAGTGGGCACACACTGAAGCTGCTGCGCACGAAGAAGGTGCGTGCCGCCGTACCATGTTACGCGCTGCTCAAGCTCATCTACGCCCGCGGCAGTACCCGTTCCCCATCACGACGGCGTACCAGAAGGAGCTCGCCGCCGCCGAGGGTGGCGCTGCGAACCCAAAATTAACGCCGGGTGCGGGAGCGCTGGTGTTCGCGGAGCCGGACCAAGAGGACCACGACGTCGCCATGCCCGCTGCCGCCACCCCTGTTGCGCCACCCACCGCGAACGAGGAGCCCGTTCTCCCAACTCCTTCGACTGCCGCCGCCGAAGCCACAGCGGCGAAGCCCGATGCCGACGCGCTCATCGCGCAGCGCACTGCCGGCGCCGCGCCGCCCGACGCGGTGGACGGACGCTTTCGCTTCCGCGAGAAGAATCGGCTTGACTGGGCGGGGAAAACTTGTGCGTTCCCGGTTTTTCAAATCGTTCTCGTTCTCTACCGTCCATGCCCGCCCGCATACGCTCCGTTCCCGCTTTGACAGCCTCGCGCTGCGTCCTCCTCCTGTCGTGCGTCACGCGCACCATTGCACACTACTGCAATACCTCCCACGATCCCTCGGATATGCTTCCATTCCAACCCCATTTCCCGTCCTGCACTGATTATCATCTCATGTCATATACTTATCCTTTCCACAGACCTCGCGCCGCTCACGACCGTCGGAAACCTCGTATGTCCATTTTCTCCCTCCTACTTCATCTCAAACTGATGATGGATCGGGTGCGTGTAGCCGTTTAGGAGATTGTGCGTCTCGTACGGCGCGGACATCACCTGCGGGGAGAGTGCGTGATTCTCTTCCTCCTTTTCCCCGCGCCCGCGCCCCGTCACTCTCTTTCTTCCCCCAATCAAAATCCCTAACCATCAGCCGCGCAGTGGGTCTCGCGACATCATTCCTCTCCGGCTCGAAGGAGGAATGGTCCCTCGTGCGGCGGCACCCGTCCGAGCGCACGTTTGGCGTGCAGCTCGCAGGGAGCAAGGTCGCGAGCGTCGTCGCCGCGGCGGAGGCCCTCGCTGGCGAGCTAGGGGACGGTGTGGACTTCGTTGATCTGAACTGCGGGTGTCCGGTGCGTTTTTCCTTCGGTGCACTTATGTTATGCGTGCCGCGGGCGTCGCCGCGCACGTTTCTTGCGGTACTCTATGTTTTACGATATGGCTAACAGGATGATAGATTGACTTAGTATTTAAAACCGGCTCGGGGTCCGCGCGTGCGTGCCTTCCGCCCTCCTTCGCCCTCTCTCATATTACGCTTAACCACCGCAGTGCTCGACAATCCGAACCGCCTCGGGAAGCTCGTGCGCGGCATGTCCCGCGCCCTCGGAGCCGTGCCGGTAACCGTGAAGCTGCGCACGGGCGTCAAGGACGGGCGCAACACCGTGCATAAGCTCATGCCACGGCTGGGGCCGGAGTTCGGGGCGGGCGGGCTTACGGTGCGTCGTATTTCTATTTCTACGTACTTCTACTCTAGTCTCTCGGCATCCACTGGCGCGTGGACTTTTTCACGAATGAATTGTTCCTGAAACGGAACTGACTTTTCTGCCTCAGTTGCACGGACGCACGCGGCAGCAGCGCTACACAAAGCTCGCGGACTGGGCGTACATCAAGGAGTGTGTCGATGCGGTGCGCGCGCGGGAAGTGGACGAAGACAGTGAGTTTTCTCCTTGCTTTCTTATTCTATTTTCTGTGCGCTCGGGCTCGATAGGCGAGTTAGGCGAGGCCTCGTGCGCCGGCCTGCTCGGTCCTTGAACTTCTCCTCGATCCTCCTTCTGCCGGCTTCTCTTCCAAACTTTCTTCCTTCCTTCATCCTGATCCATCCTCATTCATCCTTGTTGTTCGTATGTCCTCGCTTCTCGGTGTCGTGCATTTCTTCTTCTTTCTCCATCTCTCTTCCTTCCCGCTCCCTCTCCATTTACATTTACTAATGCACCACCCACCCAGTCCCCCGCGTTCCGATCTTCGGCGGTGGCGACGCCTTTTCCGCGGCGGGATACTGGGACTGCGTCAGCGCGAGCGGTGTAGACGGCGTGATGGTCGCGCGCGGCGCGCTCATCAAGCCATGGATCTTCACCGAAATCAAGGAGCGCCGCGAGTGGGACATCAGCGCCCGGGAGCGGCTCGAAGGCGTGCGCCGCGTGAGCTTCTCGCTTTCACTGTGTCTCCAGCCGACTGATACATGCTGGCGCAGTATGCGGAGTATGGGCTTACGTGTGTTTTGAGTGATGATTCAATTTATTTCAACCTGATTCAGTCTACAGGCATTTCGGGACGGACACGGCGGGACTTAACTCTGCGCGGCGCTACCTGTGCGAGGCGCTGTCGTTCCAGTACCGATACGTGCCGATTGGCATCCTGGAGACGCTCCCGGCGCGCATCAATGACCGGGCGCCGGCATTTCGGGGGCGGGATGAGCTTGGTGAGTATTAAGCCAAATTCCTCCCTCCTTCATCCGCTTCATATCCCTGAACTTCCATCACCATTCGCCCTCCCTGTGCGCCTCGTTTTTCTCCTTATTCCCGTCTTATCTTTTCCCTTCCCTTTTGCACCCTAAGGCCCTCACGATTCTGGGTGCTGACTGTTGGCCCCCAAAGAAACACTACTCGCGAGTCCCGACAGTCGTGACTGGGTGCGCATCTCGGAAATGTTCCTCGGGCCCGCGCCTGCGGCGTGGAACTTCACGCCGAAGCACCGCAGCAATGCGTATGAGGCCCAGGGCTAGGGGCTGCGTCTGGAGGGTGAGTTCAATAGCAAGAAGCCTTGACAGCCTGATGGCGTTTGGGAAGTGGTTTCAAACCGTATTCAGCCGATTTTCAACAGAGATCGTTTTCTTGTCTGATACGTAGCACGTACTTCCAATGTAACTGAAACGGCACAAACGACTGCTACCAGAAGGCCGATTCAGGCGAGAGCGGGGGTCTGACACGACTGTCGAGAGGATCTGAAAATTTCCCGCACGCAGCATAGAGTCAAGGTCAAACGTTAAGCAGTTCGTCGCCGGAGTCGTTGCCCAAGAGAGCCTTCATTGTCCAGGAGAGACTCGCCGACTAGGCCGACGGGTCATGGAATGCGCTCGTGATGGTAGAGTCGGATCAATCCGTATTTGTGCATGGTTGGTTGATCCGAGCGCCTCTTTGCTCCTGCCACGACCTGCCACGACTGTCACGGTGGACACGTCTGGGTCAAAATCCAAGCTCTGCCGTCTCTTCAAGCAAGTACTCTCTCCGACGCATTTGGCTGCTCGGGCTCCTTCCTCCAGCTCATACTAACGCTCCTACCTCCAGTGCAACCTCCCGCACAAGAGGCGCCACGCGCTGTCCGTTACACAAGTTCATCCAACTGCCTCTAGGTCTCAAAGTCTCATGTCTTCCTGGTCTCAACTCCGCAACCCCACCCTACTATTTCTCCATTGGGCCGCATCCTCTGTGCTGGCCATTCGCGCCAATCGCTGGGCCTCCGAGTGATCACGATTCACCTCTCGAGCTTCCTTGCGCGGACAGCGTCGACTTGATATCTCCGTCGACACATCCTTCCAACACAAAGCTGTCCAGCCAATAGCCTCACCGATGTTTACCCTTAGACTCGCTCTCGTCGGGCCCAGGACTGGAATGACAGAACCTCACGCCGACGGGCGTCGTTGATACTCTCTGTGCGTGAGGCGCCATCTTGAACATGCAGCATGCTCTGCGACCGCACGACGTACTCAGGCTTTCGAAGTCGGGATGACGTCGGACGCCCAGAAGGCAGCAGCGGCCTTCACGCGCGCAAGCACATGCCGTTCTCGATTGGGTGCGTCCCTCCATAGCAGCCCTTGCACGCTGTGCCTCCCTGAACCCGACGTGATCCTCGCTGTCCCCTGAGGGGAGGCACACCCTGCGGTTACTCGTGCAGTACTACCGCCCCCCTTCCCTCATAATAAGCCACTGATCGGTCTTATGTTTAGACCCCGCTGCGCACCGCATACCCAGGATCATGGCATCCGCTCGCGTTGACATGTGGGCTTCTGCGCGCTTCTTCTCCCGCGCCTGAACGACGGTCCATCTCAGTCTGTTATGGCGTGCTCGCTGCTTGTCTCATGCCGAACCGCTGAACCACATCGCTCGGACGCCGCTCGTCGTTGAGTGCGCACGAACGCGACGAAGCTCGGTGGCCTACTTCCGCAGCTCTGTGCTTTGCCGCCCAAGTGGCATGTCGCTGCGTCGCGCCGTCTCTCCACGCTTCGAGCACCTTGCGACCTCTTTGTGCATGTCGGATTTCGACCCAGAGCGACGAACGTGCGCGCTCGAGCGAAAAGGACTTACGGCGCGCGAGCGCCGCTCCCCTCTGTCTTTTCCTGGGCTCAGTACGGCGTGCGGCAATCTGTCTCATGTACGCAGATCTACAAATATCCCGCTGCTTCCCTGTCGACTCTCGCATCTTCTCGTCTTGTCCAGCGTCACGGGCGTAGCATACCGACCACTTACGCACTTGCTCGCTGTGCAAATAGAGAACATCAAGATCGCTCACAGGCAGTGGTGTCCGCAGCAGTGCGATGTCCTCATCGGTGGTCGACGGATTTGATGGTGGAGCTTATGAAATGGCAGCGTTGGTGATCTAATTGGCCCACCAACAAATTATTGGTAAAGATCTTCATACCACTTGCCAGTTAGCTGTATTCACTTCGTACTCAGATCCTCGTTTAAAACCGTTGAACACCGGCTACGGGCCTAGATGTCAAGGACCTTCCCAAAAAAGCAAAAAATGTGATAGTCGCCGAAAAGGCACTTTGATCCATGCAAGGTATACATATGTTGCAACTTCATATAAAAACCCGTACTCAAAGGTAGCGGGAATAAAGCACACCTTTCCCACCACTTATTACCCGCCCAAACATCGTCCTTCGCTCACGCATCCACCTGTGTCGGCGATGATTCTTACCGTGGGGCTCATTGCCCTCTCCGTTGCGACCCTCCCTGCTTTCGCCGAGGACCAGTCCCCGTTGACGTCGCATGATGACGATGCGCAGTGGACCACATTTCATGGTCCTATCCAGCGCGTCGCCGTAATCGGAGCGGGACCGGCGGGGCTCCAAGCTGCAGCGCACCTGCTGGCCTCGAACTTCTCGGTCCGCCTGTTCGAGCGCGCGCCGGCTCCCGGAGGAAACTGGTTCTACACCGAAGCGGTACCCGTCAGAGAACCGTATCCGTGAGCAACCATTCTCTACAACAACCAAGTCGAGGCTTCATTATGACCTAGAGACGAATCAGCGGGCTCTTGGCCCGCTCCTCCTCGGCTTCCTGCGACAAACTATTACTCTGAGGGCGATGACGAGCTTAGCTTGGACGAGCGTTGGCGCGAGCATTGGCGCCCGCGCCCAATGTGGGAAGACCTGTCCACAAAGGCGCCGGCGGTACGTCGGGTTCCGTAACTTCTTCCTTGCCTGACGCTGTATCGATTTTTCAGACTCACATGGCACTCCCTGGGGTACAGTATCCAGTAGACACCGTGCGTCCAGTCAGAACCCCACTTGCGGCACGTATTGACACTCAGACCAGCCCTGGTCTGTCCCCGTCCACGACGTACAGCGCCACGTGCGAGCGTACGCATCCATGCACGGTCTGAACACCAACGACAGCCCGCGCAACACTTCCGCCCCTTCGGTGACTTCGTACGCCACCCGCGTCGAACACCTCGAGAAATCCAACACAACATCCACGTGGTGGCTCACCCTGCGGCGCCTCCACCTCCTCGCCGAACCTTCCCGCATTCGGGAGGACTTCTGGCAGGAGGAGTTCGACGCCGTCGTAGTCGCCACAGGACTATATTGCGCGCCGCATGTCCCCGACATCGCTGGAATCGAAGATTGGAGCAAGGCGAAGCGCGGCGGACGGTGGAGCGTGAATCATGCCCAGGTGTTTCGTCGCCCCGAGGGCTTTGCTGGAAAGGTGCGATCTTCCAACATGCACGCGCCGCAAAGAATAACGCCTTTCATTTTCAGACCGTTTTGATCGTCGGCGCGTCGGTATCCGCCACAGACATCGCACGCCGAATCAGCCCGTTCGTCAAACGGCTCGTCGTCAGCACTAGAGTGAGTCCCTGTACTTGATCCCATGCTTTAAATGAACTAGCCATTTCACAGCCAAATCCGCTCCGCGATGCGTTGGGGCTCGATATCCTCCTTAGATGGCCGTCTAACGCCGAAATCGTACCGGAGATAGCAGCCTTCGAGCCTCTCGGGCGCTTCGACGAGGGAATCAGCGCTGGCAGAATCCGCCTCGTCAACGGCACACTTCTCGATGGCATCGACGAGGTAAATTTACACGAACAGGGCTTCTAAAATTGCTCAATGGCGCCCAGATCCTCCTCGCGACGGGGTACAAGCGCAGCATATTCGCCGACAGGTGAGCTGCACTTTGTGTGTAGATATCGACGTCGAACTCGCGATATCAGAGCCGACCCAGCGACGATGCGCAACCTCCACTGGACGGGACACTATATCGACGACCCGACGCTCGCGTACACAACAGGTGGGCTGCCCTGCACCCATGCCCACGCGCCGAATTGACCCCGTCGTAGCCGCTATCCCGTGGACCCACGGGCGATACCAGAGCGCCGGCTTCACGCGGGTGTGGGCGCGCACCGCGCGGCTGCCCAGCCGCACGCGCATGTGGGCGGATAATGTCGCGAAAAAATACCAGTTCGGCGGCCCGCTGAGTGTGTTCGGCCTGGAAGGTGCGCTGTCCTCTTAGCCAACATGTGCGGCGAAGTGACGGGGTACCCAGCGTTAGCGCGCCTGTACGTTGCCTGGTTGAACAGCGAGGCGCTCGAGCTCGGTGGCGCTTTCATTGAGCCGATGCCCGTGGAGTATGTGTCTTTTTCGTACGACGTGTTGGCCGAGCTGACGAGGCTGCCGTGCCAGAAATCGCGAGGTAAATGCGTACTTCCTGAATGCGCACCGGAAAAAGGTAATGTCGCCATGTTTCCAGTCATGCCCCCTGCCGAGAGATTCGACCATCTAAATCTCATTCTGCGGGGAGCTCTGACGGCGGCAGGAAAAAGACTCACGGAAACCCCACAGGATGGGTTGACTCATGAGAACTACACGCGGTTCGACGGGCTCCCCGCGAGCGATTGGCTGAATGGTGGAGTCTTGCGCGGCGCTGAAAATGTGTGGTGAGGGGCATCTCCTTTGTGGGAGGCTCCGAACTTTTCTGCTTGTACTTGAGGGTTACTCCGGCACCAGGTTTGGGGCTGGGATTGAGATTGGGATTGATGGTTGGGACCCTAACTAGTTGGTCATTTGCATTTTATTACATTTGTTGCTCAGAATAAGCCAAGTTGTGTATTGCAGGATGGACGCACGTCCTCACACGATTGGGAGCAAAGTGATGATCAGATTGGGATCAAAAAGGATCAAATGCTATGATCAGTTCAGATCAGTTCCTTACAATGGCAGGCTGACTCACTCTGGTTCTCATCAAGTTTTGATCCTCACGTTTGGCTCGTTATGTTCTCTGTTATACAGTAGTCTCAGTGACCTATCATTCATAGTGCTACTCCAAATGGGTGAGCTCGTAGTTCCCAATGCACTATGACTGCGGTGCTGTTCTGTTGGCCGAAAATCAATTTTCCATGGCCGATCTTATGGAATAATAGCTCAGGACATGATCTAACGTTCTGAATGTGTCAGAAGCCTAGACTGGTCTCAGGAGGAGTGCCTGACTGGTGTGGCCAGCTACCTCGGTCATCGCTATTTTTGGAACTCTGCCGAAATAAATTCACTGCATTCGCAGGAGGCCACCTAAATTCGTCGGACCAGCCTTAAATAGTCGAGCATATGCCCACCAAATACAGAATTATCTTATATAGACGGATTAGTTCGAGGTACGGGCGATAGGCCGCGGGAACGAGGCCGAGGGGGGATTTAGGGGCAGGTTTTTGCTGCTCGTGATGAGTGATGAGGAGGAGTGCGGTCTCCTTGAGAGGGATGTAGAGAGTGGGAGGGTGCAAATTCAGGATAACGACCCACGGTATTCGAAGCATTTTGTACGCTGGGCATGCAACTCCACCTGGTCGATCAGGAATCACAGCCGTTTGAAAAACAGTGCACGGGTTGTTAAGTTGGTGCTGCCCACCAGCATCGATAACTGGCACGCCCACTTCCACTTGTTCATCGACCCTTCAAGACTCAAAAACTTTCTAGCATGTATAGCTCGGTCTTTGGGGCCATTCTTCGCCATCCCCATTGCCCGCGCGACCTGGATTCTGGCGGCTGGACGCCGACTTCTCCATCCCCACAAATAATAGATCTATTTTTCGTTTGGTTTCGTTTGTGTAGTTTCAATGTCTCATTTTAGAACCAGAACGACGAAGAACAAGATGAACCTGATGGCTACATCGGCACCCCCACAAATAATACATCTATTTTTCATTTGGCTTCGTTTAGTTTCAATGTCTCATTTTAGAACCAGAACGACGAAGAACAAGATGAACCTGATTGCTACATCGGCCGACATGTTAAGATGAGTCACGCCAGATCTCCCTGTGGACCGCTTCAGCGGGCTAGCGCGAGGCGAGGCGCCAGATTGTCGGTGCGGAGGATCATGATCAGCTGCAAGTACGCTCGGATACACTTACGCACACCGCCGAGCTCGATCACAGGCGGCGGCGGAGAATTCTGGTCGGCAGGCGTCCTAGTGCGCTTGTCGTGCGAAGGCACCGAGCGGCTGGTTCGTGCTCAGCTGAGACGCTGGGGGACCCATCGAGATCGCGCTCCCGGGGACGCGAAGTGCATGGGAAGCACTAGCCCTGATGGCGCAGCGATCTCAGCTGCCGCCGGCGGTCCTCGCTGAACCCATTAGTGAATGCGGGGAAGAGCTGCGGTATAAATAATCAGACCCGGCGCGAAACCTTGTGGAGGACTGAAACTACCCACAGATGCAGGTACGGGAACCTAAAAGATGGCCGGTAGCATCGTTCGCACCGAGAGTGCGGAGCGGGAGAAGTGGGTACAGCATCGGTCGCAGTGGGAATCTGCCCAAGGAATGACATGGGTGTCATCCGAGAAGCAGTGGAACCCCCCTCCTACGGCGGCGCATCCCGCGGCGGCGAGCGTACTGAATTGGGGGAACTGAGGGTGCCCGGCGCACGGACCCGAAGGAGTTGAACTTGCGCAATGCCTTGCAGCGAGGTCGTCATCGAGCATCAAGTGTATTACCACAGCGATGGCGAGCGCACAATTGCGACAGCGAATGACAGGTAGAGCGTCAGCTTGGCCTCCCCGTCGCTGAACACCATATGTCCTCCCACAGGCGGTGAAGAGTGCGGGATTGTCAGCAGTATATTACCTCCTGGTTGCACGAATCAAGCGCGGGACTGAAGCTCTTGCCCGTCTACATTGAGTCCCGGCGCTAAGGCCTATATAATGGTCAAATTACCATTGGTTCATCGGCGCGGAATAAGACTTACCGAGCGTGCGCAGTTCACATTGACAGATGAACATGAATTGAATCGCGGTACCGCGCTCTGTGAAAACCGCGCGGCAACAATAGCATAAACTAAGTACCTGCTGGAATGACGCGAAGGTCTCGCTCGACCGCATTCAATTCCGGTGCGGAGTCGGTTGAAATGGTCAGTCGGGCACGATGAGCGCGCGGCGCAGCATTCTCGTCAACGGGATGGGATAAGGGCGGCGGGGGCGCCCGTCCAAGACCGAGCCACATCACGACCGAGAGCCGCGCGTACACACCGACGCACGAATTCGCGGGCGGCACCGTGCGCGCGGCATGGGGATCGGGCGGCGGGGACGGCAGGGCGGCCGACTTGGGAGGGCGCTGCTCGCCGTACGGTTGTACCCGATGTCGCAGCGGGGAGGCTGGATGCGATATTCATCTGAAGCTGTACAAGTGAGTAAGCCCTGGTACGCAGAGACTCAGAAGAGGCGTACGCGCGGTCCGGGCGGCGGGGTGGTGCACACTGGATTGCGGCGCGGAGCTGCGGGCGAGACTGCCATTGGGCGGCGTCGACTCGGGACGAAGTGCGAGGAGAGAAGCATGGAGTGCGAGAACTCGTTGCCCTGCGTGGTGAAGCCTGCGGCGTTTTAGTGCTGGGGGTGTTCTGGGGGCGCATAGACGCAGACGACGATGCTGGGGATGCGCACGGAGCTGTTGAAGGACTTGAGTGAAGTACTGCGGGGGCGGGAGCCTTAGCCACCTACAGGCGGGAGGGGAAGAGGTCCCCGATCTACGCGCTGCCCGTCTCGCTGGATGACAGGATAGATAGCCACTGCCTCTCTCAGCACATACGCCTCCGCCTACCAGCAAGGAACGCCAGTGGAAGCTGACCACCGCAGCATCCATCATATGAGCCAGATTACAGCGAGCACGTTCTTGCGGCGCAGCAGCCCGCTGTAGAAGGAGTCCACGCATGCTCCACACGAGTCGCACGACTCGGGCGCGGTGCTGGCTGGCAAAGGACCGACGCGATGTCGCCGGCGGGGGAGACAGACGAGACGACGCCCAAGGAGAGGTACGTGATGTCGAGCGCGCGCGGGAGGAGGGACCTGGAGGTCATCAAGGATGCATCATGGGCGTGGGAGGAGCGTCGTCGGCACGGCACCGTGACGCGTAAGCCTGATCTGACATATGATCACTGTCACGACGCTCAGCGCTCAGCGCTCAGCGCTCTCACCGCTCAACGTGCGCTCAGGGCTCACCGCTGGATCCAGCAGCTTCGGGTGGTTGTATGTGGAGCCCCGCGACCTTCGTCCCAGGACTCAAGCTGAACTCTAGAATAGGTTTTGCGGCCCCAGGCCCACTGGAGGAGTCGTTTTTTCCCCCGCAATTGCTGGCCTGCAGGGATGCTGATTCCGCGGGTTGGGGAAAACTCAGTCAGCGAGCATATCAGCAGTTTCACTCATGCAAATTTGAAGAGAGACATTGCCGCGTCAGCTTCCGCCGAAATGAAGACTTTGCATAAATAGTCAGCCTCCCTCCTTTATCTCTCACCCCTCCCCCACCCTCCTATCCTTCACCCTCCTTGCACTCCCATCCCTCACCCGCCTTACCATTCTATCGCCATGAGCGCACAAGGCGGATCTCGAGCTTCTTCTCCCACCATCCGACACTCGAACGACGCCCCTCGAGACTCACAACAGCTCAAGGAGAAAGCCGCCAATATCGTCGACGAGGATGCCGTGGAATATCCGGAAGGCCTCAAACTGCTCCTGGTCACACTCGCGTTGTGCCTTTCCGTCTTTCTCGTCGCGCTTGACAGTAAGCGTACCTTCCTTCCACGACTGCGACTCGCTAACGGGACACCTCCCAGATACGATAATTGCCACCGCGATCCCAAAGATCACCGACCAGTTTCAATCGTTAGACGACATTGGATGGTATGGCTCCGCGTAAGCCAGTTTGTTCTACGCGTCCGCGTGTGGGGCTCACGGAGATTCACCAGATATCTCCTCACAACGGCGGCGTTCCAGCTCCTTTTCGGCAAATTTTACTCGTACCTGTCAATAAAAACGGTACGTCGCTCTCACCACGACCCTGGCTGGTGGAGCGTGCTAAAACTCAACCCCAGGTGTACATTGCTGCCATCTGCGTCTTCGAGCTCGGGTCCCTGATCTGCGGCGTCGCCCCGTCGTCGAAAGCTCTCATCATCGGGCGGGCCATCGCCGGGCTGGGTTCGGCAGGAATCTTCTCGGGGGCGCTGATCATCGTCGCCAACGCGGTTCCCCTTAGCAAACGCCCCATGTATACGGGATTAATCGGGGCCATGTACGGTATGGCGAAGTCCTTGCCACGCCGCACGCGCTCCACCCCACTAAATCATACATAGGCATTGCCTCGGTTGCGGGCCCGCTCATGGGCGGCGTGTTCACAGATAAAGTGACATGGAGATGGTTGGTGGCCTCACTCTCGTCTACGCAGCGCTGACCTCAGTTTCTCCCCCAGGTGCTTCTACATCAACCTGCCCATCGGCGCCGTCACCCTGCTTGTCATCGCCGTCTTCTTCAAGGCCCCGGGCGTCCGTCGCACGGCGCACGCGCTGCCCCTCCGCGCGCGCATCCAGCAGTTTGACCCCCTCGGCACAGCGATCTTCGTCCCCGCGATCGTGTGCTTGCTCCTCGCGCTGCAATGGGGCGGCTCGAAGTACGCGTGGGGCAGCGCGCGCATCGTCGTGCTGCTCGTGCTGTTCGGCGTGCTCATCAGCGCGTTCGCGGGCATCCAGGTGTGGAAGCAGGAGGAAGCGACGATCCCGCCGCGCATTCTCAAGAAGCGGAGCATCCTCGCGGGCGCGTGGTTCGCGCTGGGCCTCGGCGCGTCGTTCTTCATCCTCGTCTACTTCGTACGTCCACCGCTTGAGATCAATATCGTATACAACTACTCACCCCGACGCAGCTGCCGATATGGTTCCAGGCGATCAAGGGCGTCTCCGCGGTCAAGTCCGGCATCGACAACCTCCCCATGATCCTCTCGCTCGTGATCTCGTCGCTCATCGCGGGCGGCGTCATCACCGTCGTCGGGTACTACACGCCGTTCATGATCCTCTCCTCCGTGCTCATGGCCGTCGGCGCGGGGCTCATTACGACGTTCACGCCGGCGACGGGCAGCGCGCGCTGGATCGGGTTCCAGGTCGTCTACGGGTTCGGCGTCGGGTTCGGGATGCAGCAGCCCATTATCGCCGCGCAGACGGTCCTCAGCCTGCAGGACATCCCCATCGGCACGTCGCTCATCATGTTCATGCAGACGCTCGGTTCGTCCTTCCGTTTCCTTTTTTTTAACACGCGGGCGGCTGACGAATGTTGAATTAAACGCAGGCGGCGCGCTGTTCGTGTCGGTCGGCCAGAACGTGTTCACGAACAAGCTCGTCTCGGGGCTCGCGAGCAATGTGCCCGGCGTCAACCCGTCGATCGTGCTCAACGCCGGCGCGACGAGTTTGCGCAGCGCCGTCGACGCGCAGTCGCTCCCCGCGGTGTTAGAGGTGTACAACCAGGCGCTAGTGTCGGCGTACTACGTCTCTGTCGCGATGGCGTGCCTGTCGATCGTCGGCGCGTTGGCCATAGAGTGGAGGAGCATCAAGGGGAAGAATATCGAGATGGCTATGGGTTGAGTGGGCCTTTAGATTATCGACGATCATTTATCTAGACTCCGAGCATACTGTAACTTCTCCAAGCATAGTGTAACGAATGATCCTTAGACTGTAACGAATAACAAATCGAGTAATACTGAAAACATATTCAACCAATGTCCAGGTTCGTCACTGTATTCATGTTGCGAAAGTAAATCGTCTTCATCCCTCCCTTCGTTCGCACGTTAAGTCGGTGACTGCGCGACTGCCATAACATTGGCGCTGGGTCGGAGGCGTGTCCATCGACATTGCGCGGAACAGGTAGGGCTCGCAGGTTCGCGTCTGTCGCTTGTAAAAGATTCTAACGTCTTAGTTTCATCATATAGCGCACACCATTAATGAGGATTGATATCTCGCGGGATGCGCCCTGATGAAAAGAAAGACCAGATTTCTGAACAGGCCCGAAGGTAGCCTGTTGTTGTCCACGGCGTGGTGTACCGGTCGCAGATCTGCCTCGTCAGCCCCAAACAACCATTATGGTGCGCGAGAATCCGATGATACGGGTCCCAGGTTCGCCCGTCTCTGAGTCTCATCAGAACACATGCATGGGAAAGATCCCAAGTAGAAAGATCGATTCGACAGCACACAGCGAACCGAACGCAATGCGAAACGCAGTAAGCTGACGGGCGGCTCGAAGGACGAAAACTGAGATCTATGAGAAGCGTGCGTGATATCGCAAATCAGGTGCCGTAAATCGAGGATATCCTGCGGAGGCACGCAGCGCTGCTTCTGCGTGGCCACGAATAACGATAGTTGAATTTCATGCATTCTAAATTCTTGACATATTTCGCTTCTCTTGAATTCCTAGATCTCCGCGACCGTCCCCCGCTAGACCTTCGTCGCGGTCCAGAATGCGGCGTGGTACACGTACCCGAGCATGCCCTGCGCGTTGCTCGTGTACGCCGTGTCGATCGTGCGCTCGTCCTGCGCGGGGCGGTTACCGTCAGCGCGTACCCCGAGACTGAGCGCGGCCCACGCACGCTGAGACGGAACCCGACCGCGCGCGCGAGCGCCTTCACCTCCGCAAGCGACAGCTCGACGCTCGCGTCGCCCGTCGTGTTGTTCTCCCAGTGCCACAGGAGCGGGCCTGCATCATGCGCGTCTGAGTACGCATTGCACCGCGGGACACGGGAGGAGCGAAGGCCGACGCACCCATGTTGACCCAGACGCCGCCAGGCGCGAGGAGCGCGTGGAGCGTGCGCAGGTAGGACGTCACGTTCTTTGCCTGGGGGGCGGTACTGTTAGCGGGCGGGCGGGCGTGCTTTTTGCGAAGGCATACGGTGTCGATGAAGAAGCACGTCAGCACCGCGTCCCAGGCGCCCTGCTGCGCGGCGTCGGTGTAGACCTCCTCGAAGTCGCCTGAGGGCCGCGCGCGTTATCGGGCAGCGCAAACTCCGCGGAGAGGAAACGCACCGGCCACCAGCGAGAAGTCCGCGCCGTCTGGCAGGTCGGACGGGAGGACGTCCGGGATGGCGATGGGGCGCAGGAGCGCGTCGGCGGTGGGCGTGTTGGAGAAGGTGTGCACGTACGGGTAGAGCGTGTGGGCGCCCACCGCCGTCGTCCTGCGTGCAGGGTGAGCGCGCCGAAAACGAAAGCGAAGGAGGGGCCGCACCGGTTGAGGACGAAGTGCGAGGCGAGCAGCATGTAGTGCGAGAACTCGTTGCCCTGCGCGGTGAAGCCTGCGGCGGTTTAGGGCTAGGTGGTCCGCGGGCGCAGCGACAGCGGCTCACCCAGCGCCGCGACGTCGTGCGCGAGGCGGCCCAGGCCTGCGCCGGGGATGAGCACGCGGACGCGGCCTCTGCAACGGGTATCAGTGCGATTGCGCGCATTGCGCGCGAGAAGCAGTGCGACATACCGCTCTGTGGGGGCGACGTGCGCGAAATGGAGGAGAAGCGCGTCTTTCATGGGCGTGTAGCACGCCTCGCGTTCTACGCGGCCCTGGAAGTGCAAAAGTACGTGAGACACACACAGTGGAAAAGTAGAGCGACGCGCCTCGACGCTCCAATCGCGCACGAATTGCTTCAGTGTGCTGCGCAGTTTATCCATGTCGAACTCGGTGGGCTTGTAGAGGCCTCGCTTCCGCGGCGCGCCGCCGTGCGAGTGCGCATGGCTGTGTGTGTGTCCTGTGAACTCGAACGCTGAGGCGCGGTTTCGCGGGGCGGAGATGGGCTGCGCACCATGCTCGTGCGAGTGGTTTGGTAGCCCTGCGGCCGAGTCCACCATAGCATCTGGACTGTGGGCGCCCTCTGCGCCTACGGACGCTGAATCACTATTTCACGATACAAGAGAAACAACAGCGCACCGTGCTCGTGCGAGTGGGTCCGTGGGCCAGCGGCCGGTTCCATCACCCCATCTGCGCCGTCAAGAGCATGCCCAAAGATCTCCGGATCCGCAACGACCTCGAACAAGAAGTCTGCGTTGGCGATAATCGCCTGATCGACCTGGTCGAGTTTCTCCCTGTAGCCCAGCGCCGCGAGCAGCTCCTGGTCGGCCTGGGGGAGCGTGTAGAGATCCTTTCTGCGGCGGTTGTTCGCGGAGAGCTGCCACAAGCTTTCGGTTTTACTCTGCGTCCCAGTGCGCGCGCTGCTGATAACGTACGGAATACTGCGCGTAGTTTCGGAAGGTGGCGATTACGTTCGCGAAGTGGCGCTTCTCTGGCGAGAGATGGATCGGTGGGAGCTGCTTGTCAAAGCGACATATCTCACCTTCCTCCGCGTCGGACTGGTCGTGTGTGTGAGGCATGGAGTCGAGCGAGCAGAACTTGAAGGACGCGTAATCAATCATACCGCCTAACCCTAACCTACCTACCACGTCTGATTACGTGCTGTGTATTACTATATAAGCCACGATCACGTGCCATCCGAACCGACGCGATCTCGACGTGTTTCACCTTTCTGCAAACTTTCTGCACAGATACGGACCTTGAGGGAAGTTCAAAAAACAAACTAAATCGAATCAGAGATATGTTCTAAATGTCTTGCAGGGATAAAACTCAAGTATACACTGTTCAAATCCTCCTGCTATAGATATTGTTTTGCCCAGCAATTTCCTCCCTAGCGACAAGCTATTTTGCTTGGAAAGAGGCCCTGATGACTTTATTGGATATAATGATGTCTCAGTGCAGATCTGGTGAAGGAACTGGGGAGAGATACGCCAACAAGATCTGCCCTGCAGTAACGAAGAGCGCCAGGTATCCAGTGCGGTAGCTATCAGAGCAAGAGCAGGGCTACGTGGAAGTCTCTGTCGGGAGAGAGGAACGCGGACGTATATTGGGTTTTGATGTGAGATATCCGGAAGGTTCAAGTAGGTGTCAGGGCTTGGTTGCACTTGCTTACCTGGTCCGTTCAATCCGCTTCCACTCGCCTTCCACTCCTGTAGATGAGATACGAAGATATGGATTTTCTCCGCATATACGAAGCCAATTGCTATTGTCCAACTTCCGATCAGTGCGCAATCGTGGTATAATTCATATAAGTACAGCTTTGTACACCTCTTTCGGAGTCCTTCGAATTTTCATGACGGCTAGCTTCCCTTACACCTCAGCTTATGATACCTTGGCAAAAGCTTACCAAATATTACACCTTCATTTTTGCTCCTGGCACCTGTGCTCTCCGACGGCGGGAAGAATCATACGATCACATCACCGGTGAAGCACACGAGTCCAAAACAAGTCTCCGCGTCGTTTCAGCGTACGCCAAGCGGGATGCCGCGTGTGTTTGAATGCAGATCAACAACATCATACACAGCCCACACTACTGTGGCCCTCAAAAGGGAGATAGCAAGGCTGTAATTTCCCTACACATCTTACCCGCGATGAGCCAGCCCGCGCCAGAGAGAGCTGGAGCCCAACGCTACCGTACGTGGAGCCTTGCTTCGCTCTATTCACCTGCTGATCCCAGATGTTCCAGAGTATCTGGTTATTGGTGCTGTGGTCTCCAGCGTCATCGTGGTCTGCTCATTCGGTATCTGCTACTGCATGTGCATCGGTGTGGCTCGCGCAAGGCGTGCGCTCTTGGTCGAAATCGAATACGCAAACTCACGCGAACCGGAGTCTGTGCGGCCCCGACTGTTCGATGTCTATCTTGGCGGACCGAGCCCTGCGCTGTGGGACGAGATGATGGTGGGTGTGTGGGGATTACAGCTCTTCTCCTTCCTCACAGGCACCATTCACATAGCCATTGTCGTTCCACACACTCGCCACTGATAAAGGGGCGCCAACGAACTCGAAGGATGATGCAGATACGCGACAGCCTAGCTCGACCGTCGCAACGTTCATTGCGATGCCTGTTCTTGTTCCATCACGGCCGGCGTCTACGGAAGCTGGGCTGCACGCTCACAAGCCAATCAATGATGGTGAAGACTTTTTGCAACAGTTGGAGCTCGGTGTTGTGAGTGTAGAAGTATGGAGACAGCCAGTCAGGAGCACCCAAATGCTGGGAAGGACACTTGACTAATCGAAACCAATATTTTATTTGTCTTCGTTTCTGCATTCTGCTCGGATCTTGAAGCTTTCCGGGCCCAGGAAGATTATCGGGGATCCAGATCTATTCGATTTACACTCTTGAAGTACAAAATACACGAGCGAACGCCTCGCACAAGTGTAACTTGAACCATAGTGGTTGATTTCAAGATTAGTGTTGAAATAGAAGTGATGGGGAGAGCGGCAAGTAATATAGAGAGGGTAAGATTGCAATATCACTGTCTGTTGGAAGGCTTGCTTAGAGCAATCAGATGCTCAAGCACTAGACTACTACAGGCTTATATACTACTGGGAAGTATATCTAGAATATTCTACAAGTATCTACTGTGTTCTACTTATATGTTCGGGGTTACTAATCATATCAGTCATCAGCCCGATGGCCGAGCTGTCAATATCACAACAATTAGTATTAGACAAGAGTTTGCATAGCGTTTGAATGAAAATGGCTTTCGTAGCTACTCAGAGTACACCCAAAATATATAGGATTCAATACCGGGTTGGGACTGAGGAAAGCTGGCGTGGCTGTGCGTCGGACCCGAAGCCCGAACGCATCGACCCAGAATTGACGTGACCAAAACGTGACACCGCGCTGCTCTTACCACCATCTCTGGCCGCTGCTTCGATTTACTGCCCGCACACGAGATATGGTAGGAATCAGGACATCCTCCCATCAAGCTTAGTACTTCGGCTTGACGTGCGTTAGGATAAGTACTTCTGGGGCTGGCCTCTTGGGTACCACAACTCGGAGACGAATGGAAGAGCGCCGTCATGGTGCGTCCCACAGGAAAGACATTCGTGGCCCAAACCGGGTCCAACGCCCGGAAGCTCCTGAAACGCACCGACAGATACGCTGCCGCAGTGTGCGGCTCGGGAAACCCTCGAGTCAAGGGTGTTCTACGTCCGCGCATCGACGTCGACGTCTGGGCTGTCTGCCGCGTCCGTCCCCGTCCCCACCAGGAGCTCGGCAAAAACCGCTGCCAATCAGTGCCGATCAAACCACCCGATAACGCCGCTTTGCACTCCGCGTGTCCATCATCAGACATGCCGTACTGCGGCACAGCATCTCAAACTTGTTTCAAACTGAGTATAAAGGCGACAGACGCTCCCTTTGTGAAGTCCAAACTTCTCTTCCTAAACATGGTGGTCAAGCTGATCCTCTCGGCTCTAGGCGCATATGTGCTTTACCGTGTTATCAACGTGGCTTACGCGCGGCTCACCTCGCCGCTGCGCCACCTCCGTGGTCCCAAGTCGCCCAGCTTCGTCATGGGAAATATATTACAGCTCTTCGGGGGTGTGAGTCTAGATCCTGTGTCCTGTGATGTTTCCCAACCCATTCTCAGGTGGTGACCGAAATCGAAGACCGCTGGGTCGAGGAGTACGGGACGACGTTTACAATCAGCGGGTTCTTGGTGCGCTTTCCACCCCCAGGAGGCGGATACCGAAATGAAATAAATGGGCGACTAGAGCCAACTAGATCTGTACACAATCGACACGAAAGCGCTGCATCACATTATCACTCATACGCAAATCTATCAAAAGCCGTTGGAGGTGCAATACAATCTGGGACGGGTAGTAGGACCGGGTACGTGGTCGAAACTCAAGTGAAGGCTGCATTCATTCATGGGCAGCTGATGCATTACAGGTGTTCTCGTAGTCGAAGGGGATGTCCACAAGCGCCAGGTGCGCAAAATTCCGCTCCCCTCGGCCCATACAGCTAACAGTCCGTTGTTCGCCCAGCGCAGGGTTATGGTGCTTCAAATATTATGTTCATCTATAACAGCTCAGCTATACAACCATAGAACCCCGCCTTTGGGGTCCCTCAGATTCGCGAGCTCACGCGTGTCTTCGTCGAAAAATCCGCCCAGGTACTATCAATTGCCGCTGTTTCTTAGGACACTAGCACTCACCGTTGTGCGTTTAGCTCCGCGATATCTGGAAAGCCCAGGCGGTCCTGAACGGCGGTGCAGCTCGCGTGGAGGTCATGTCCGATATCCTCAAAGCCTCGCTCGACATCATCGGCCTTGCGGGTATGCACTCGGCTTTGTCCGGGTGCTCGATGATTTATAATCTAATCTGCACCTACCTGATCAGGATTCAACCAAAACATCAATGCTTTGGGCACAGGAACCGGCGCCGTGCCCGACCCGCTCGCCGAGGCATTCGACGCCCTCTCCGCGTCAGAACGTCAGTTCAACATGTGGCGCAATCTGCAGGGGGTGTATCCAATTTTACGATACATAGTGAGTTATGATTTCGACCAGTCGAGCCACTTTGTCTGACACCAAGACCCAAACAGCCGACGCGCGCAGACAAGATAGGGCGTGCTGCACAGGCGGAGATGATGCGCATCGGGCGGCAGCTCCTCGCACGCAGTCAGCGCGATATCGCGGACACGGGGACCTTTGAAACGGGGCGCGCGCGCGACCTTCTCAATCTGCTCGTCCGCGCGAACACGTCGCAGGAGATCCCGATGAACCAGCGCCTGTCTGACGAGGATGTGCTCGCGCGTGCGTCGATCCATGTCGCAGGTTCCGCGATTTGACCGCTGCCATTACAGAGGTGCCGACGTTCTTGGTGGCGGGACACGAGACCATCAGGTAGTGCTCGCGCTCTAGTTCATGCAATATCTGACTTTGTGCAGCACCGCCCTGGCATGGGCCTTGTTCGCGCTGACGCAAAACGTGCAGGCGCAAACTCGCCTCCGTGCGCAGTTGCTCGCCATCGACACCGACACTCCCACTCTGGACGAGCTCAACAGCGTGCCGTATCTTGATTGTGTCGTGCGCGAGACCCTCCGCGTGCATGCACCGGTCCAATCCTCTGGTGGGCTGCCTCTCCCCGAGTTCGAGCTCAAAATAACTTCCTCGCACCAACAGAGCGCGTCGCCCTCGCCGATGATATAATACCTCTTGCGCAACCCTACACGGACATGCATGGAAACACCCACGACACGATCAGGTGAGCGGCAAGGTCCCCATGCGAACGGGACGTTGCAGTAACTCGGAATGCCAGAGTCACCAAAGGAACTGTAATCGTACTTCCCCTCCTCACCCTGAACCGCGATCCCACAATATGGGGCGCCGACGCCAAAGAGTTCAAGTACGAAATTGCCAATGTGTTCTCAACTTGACATCCTGCTCAAATGTCAAAACCCACAGACCCGAGCGCTGGGAAGCCCCCCTCTCGACCGCCATTCCAGGCGTCTATAGCAACATGTTCACCTTCCTTGGCGGCCCGCGCAACTGCATCGGCTACCGGTTCGCGATTGCTGAGTACGCACCTACTTCACATCTACTTACTTCCACTAATCTGACCCATGCGTACAGGATGAAAGCGCTGCTGTTTACGCTTATCCGCGCCTTCGAATTCGAGCTCGCCGTCCCGCGCGCGGATCTTGCTGCGAGGGCGATTAGTGTCACGCAGGGCCCATTCCTGCTCAGCGATGCCGAAGCCGGGAGCCAGCTGCCGCTGTTTGTGCGGCCAGTTGTGCGTGCTTAGCCGCATCGCATAGATGGAAGGATATTTATTATGTGTAGATTCAGCGCAACTTGAACTAATGGCGCAGAAACCTATAACGCGCATACCTTATCGCAGTGGAGACGGGTCATTCGTTGTTTGAGTCCAACGACCCATGGAACAAATGTCTATGTTGTTCTCGGTCTCTCGATACGAACTGCCATATGTACATCAAGACTATTGCCACTGACGGCGGTACAAGAAACCTGTCCGCGCCCGCGCCCCTCCCCGTCCCCCCACCGCCGCCTCCCGTGTCCGTCTCCACCGTACCCTCCCCACACCAGCGCCCATCACGCTCGTCGGCGGTGGTGTCGCACCGAGCCCCGCGTCCGAGCCCGCGCCCGTACCACCAAGCACTCAAGCAGAGTCAAGCGCGTCGAGATCGGCGTCCCGTCTTGGGCGTCTCCGCCCGCCCCCACCGCCGCCTCCCGCGTCCGTCTCCACCGTCTCCGCCCACACCAGCGGTGTCGCACAGAGCCCCGAGCCCCGCGTTCGTGCCACTAAGGCCCCGGGCACTCGAGCCCTCAAGCCCTCGAGTCAAGCGCGTCGGCATCGGCATCGGCATGATCGGCGTCTTGGCGTCAACCTCGGCGGCGGCTTGGCGTCTCCGCCCCGCCTCCGTCCGTCATGTTCATCGTCGCGGGACGGGGACGGGGACGGGGATGGGGATGGGATCTCGGAAGGCGGAGGGGCGGCGGAGGGGATGGGACCTGGGGCGGGGACGGGGACACCCCTCCTTCGTCCCTCAGCTGCTTCGTCGCGCGACGGGAACGGGACCTGGGGCGGCGGAGGGGCGGGGACGGGGACGTGGACGGGGACGGGGATGGGACCTGGAGACGGGGATGGGACGGGGATGGGACCTGGGGCGGCGGAGGGTGGCGCAACGCAGACAGGCCGTGAGGGACGCTGGGTGTACGCCGCAGGAGGGCGCGCGAGGGTCGAGTTGGCGCGCCGGAGGAAGGGAGATGCAGCGTCGAGACGACGTTCGGTCGACGCAGGGCGCAGCCGTAGCCGCGAGAAGGAGCTGAGAAGGCAGGGGAAGGAGAAGAAGAAGGACACGGGCGCCTCGTATCTGTGCACGCCCGTCGCTCGGTGCCCGTCGGGGAGGCGGACGCGCCTCGTCGTGAGGGCGTCGTCGGCTGGGGAGGGCGGGCGACGGGAGAGGCAGCCTCAAGGCGAAGACGGCGTGCGGGCAACGTAGCCGCGAGAATCAGGGGAAGGAGAAGCAGGAGAAAGAGAGGGAGAAGGAGACGGGCCCCTCGTCTCTGCGCACCGCCGCGCCGCACCCCACACGCTCTGCTGTCCGCGTGCCGGCGTCGGTGCCCGTCGCGGATCGTCGCGCGTGGGAGCCTGTGTGTGGGTGCGGGGCGGACGCGCCTCGTGAGGGCGTCGCCGGCTCGGGAGGGCGTCGCGGATGCTGGCAGGCACGCGGAGGTGGGGTAAGGCGACGAGCGGACCGGAGTTCTGCAGATCGTAGGGCACGCCGTGCGTGGAAAAACCTGTGTGGGGTGCAGGTGGACGCGAGGGACGGACGTGAGGGCGCCGCCGGCTCGGGCGGGGAGGCGCAGCTAGATTCCCGTTGCGGGCGTCGCGCGCGGGGCGCGAGCTTTACGTCTGCGGACGGAGCCCATCGGCGCAAGCCGCAGGCGCGAGCATGAGGAGGAGGGGAGTGGAAGGGACCGGAGGCGGGCAGCTAGCCCGCGCGACCCACACCCATCGCCTGCGGATCGCGTGTCCGCCTGGTCCCCGTCCCCGCGTGCGTCGCGGATCGTGGGGCACCCCGCGTGTCGAGGGGCCGACGCGGGGGACGACCCTCCGCGCCCGGACGCAGCCGCTCGTGCATCTCATGTGGGCGACTCGTCGCGTTCGTCGCCCGTGCACGCCGCCACCATCGCCGTGTCTAGGCACCGCAAGGCCTCAAGCCACACGAGCCCCGCGTGCTGCCCCATCCCCCTGCCCCTCGCCCAGCGCCCCGCTGTCGCCGTCTCCATCTCTCCCCCCGCCCGCACCCGCACCCGCACCCGTGCATCGAGCTTCTCGTCCGCGTCCGCGCCCCGCTGGCTCCCTCCCCTCGATCTTCGTCGAGCGCGCCCTCCACTCCCTCGCCTTCGAAGGCGCCAACTCCATTCGCCGCTGTGAGAGACGCCAGGCGGCGGGAGGCACAACGATCGCCTGCAGGTCGGCGTTCCCGCTCCAGTGTCCACCATTGCTGTTGACATCGGTTTCTGCGTCTTCATTGTCTCCGCCTCTGCGCCTCCACCCTCGGCTACGTCGCCGCGCGACGCGGAAGGGACGCAGGGTGAGCCTCGAGGGGGGCAAGGGAGAGAGGGAGAGTGGGACGCAAGTGGGACGTGGGTCGCCGTCTGCACATCGCGGCTCATGTCTGGCATCCCGCAGACATGTTCACACATACCATGCTATTCCTACTTGTTTCTCGGTTCTACAAGAGTTCCGGGAGGCTTGAGTTGTTGCTTTTGAGAGTCGGGGAATGCTTCAAGCTTGGGGAATGCACCAAAGGGCGCCACGTGTCCGGGCCGGCGCTGTCCGTCACGGCAGTGCTCTTGCCTCTGCCTCTCATGTCCGTTTTCTTACCTGGTTCGAACTACGGGGAGCCTCGCCCCGTTACGGACCTATCTTCGCTCGTTCTGGTCATTCGAACTAAACGCAAGGTCCCCACTCTTCGCTATCGGTTCCTTGCTCGGACAGCGTCGACTCAGGCTTGCGATGTCTCCGTCGACACATAATAACGTCGTCCAACGCTCTAGACTATTGAATATCCAAGATGCCCTTGGACATGCAACATTGTCCCTATGACCGCGTGATGTACGCAAGCGGGCGACGCTGAGCAGTGAGAACTTAGAAGGCAGCTGCGTTGACGGAAGCCGCGTATCCCGTGCTCGATGAGGTACGTCCCTTCAAGTTCCTCACACCCCCTCCACTAGATTCGAAGCGATTCCCGCCGTCTGTTGAGTGCAGGCTCAGTCTGAGGTATCCTGCCTGATCGATCTTCTGGACAGACCCAGCTGCGCGCGGCCTACTCAGCGCTCAACACCTTGAACCGGGACGAGTGATATCACAGCCGCGAACATCGAGCCGCTCGCTTCTGCTTGTTCCCCTTCGCGCGCCCGAGCGCCGATGTATCTGATACGGCGCGCTCCAAATGCGCGACTTGCCAAATCCGCCGCTCAATGCTCATCTCCTTTCGTCCGGCCTCCTACTGCGGCGCAAGCCTCCCTTCTGCGCCTCTTCCCAAGACTTACTTCAAGCGGTGGGCGCTTGGACCCGAACCTCCTCTGCAGCCGCGCTCAGCCGCGCATCCTCTGCACGAGGCGCGGTGGCCTTCTCCGGCACTTTGCGCACATCAGTGTCGCGCCGTCTCTTCAATGGCCCAAGCGACAACCCATTTGCGCGCCGGAGTGACTTCTCCATGGGCTTTCGCGCCCAGCTGACTTCTCCTGGCGCGTTCGACCAAAAAGGGACATAAGGTGCGCGCGCACCGCTCCCCGTTCTTATCTCGACCTCAATTCTGCGCGTTAACTCCCCTTCGTGCAGCTCTGCGCACTCCCCTCTGCTCCCTCTCATATCCTCTCGTCTTTTCCCCGCCTCGCGGGACGCTGCATCAAGAAGATCCAGAACGCTCGCTCGAGCACAGGAAATGCGTCCCCGCAGCCGCCCCTCAAAAATCTACGATGTCTTCACGACATCCAGGTGTTTGCCAACGAGGACGTTGTCTCATCGCCGCCCACCTCCGCTACTGGGCCTTGATGACTGTATTGGCTTTTCCTAACCAGTACGATGCATGTGATTGTACCGCCTGGCTCCCCTCATCTTGCTCCCCGTGCGCAGCTACGCAGCTTTCCTCTTGCTGGGAGTCACTACACCCCCGCTCTCGGCGTAGGTACGCGCCCATCGGCGCCGGCGCCGGCTCCTCGAAGAGCGCGCATGGCGCCGCGCGGACCAGATGCGATGCGAGCTGTGCAGTTGTCCTTTTCGACAAACCCACCCCGCGCCGAGTATCGATATCTTGACTTGAATCGTGCTTATCCGAGGAGATTGTAGTGGTACAAATTAACGAAGAACAGCGGTTTGTTTGTTAGAGGGCTCTAGGTCACCCTCATTGGCCGCAAGTGTTCTTGATTCCATGCCAATTTTATGTGATTGCCATTGCCGCTGATCGATGTTCGATATCAGAGTCTCAAACCTTCCCGAGCACGGCCCGCGGAACAAGCATTGCTTCTGTGGGTGCCGCCACGAGGCGACAGCATTGCTTGCTTTCCCCTCCCATGGCCGAAGTCTTAGGCACTGTTGCCACCGTCCTTCAGCTCGTCGATACCGCCCTTCGGGCACGCGAGTACATCAAGGACTTCAAGAACGCATCGGCAGAGCAGCACAAGCTCTTTTCCGACATCGGGGACCTCAAACAGCTGCTCACGGAACTCGAGAAGCGCGCCCGAGCCAGTCCTTCCGCCGGTGTCCTGCAGCATATGCTGAGACCACTGGAGGACTTCAAGGCTCTACTGGAGAAGTTTGTGGCAAAGCTTGAGCAGCCAGACCACCGGCTGGCCAAATTCACCAAGCAGCTGACATGGACGCTCTGGAACAAGACCGAGGCGACAGAATTTTTGAAGAAATTTGAGACCATCAAATCCACACTCAACACATGGCTGGCAATGGGCATATGGTATGTGCACTGAAAGCTCATGAGTTCCCCAGTAAAAATATTTACCTAGGGATACCAACCAAGGTGAGCAAAAAAAACTCTATCTCTCCCGATCGGGTCTGGAAAATTGTGTTTATAGTGCAAGAAAGTAAGGAGGAAGAGCGCCACAATGGTGAGTGCATGCAGCTCATCAAGTTTGATTTCATAAAAAGAGATCCAGAGGCCGAGAAACAGCAGATCATGGATTGGATCACACCCTTAAATTCCTTCCAGCGCCAGGCAGATATTCTAGCTTCATGGCAGTCCGGAACTGGCCAGTGGCTTCTCTCCAATGCCCGATTCAAGTTTTGGGAGTCTCACGGTCAGCAGGTCTTATGGTGCAAGGGAATGCGTGGGTGCATGAGACTTATCTTTGTAAATCATCATTGACAGTAAATCAGCTGGTGCGGTGAAACGGTGCACCTGAGTAAGGGCTGCAGAATGGTGACTTCGCGAAGAGCGGACTCTAACACAAAACCCACACACACACACACAACTCACTACAACCAGTACAAAGTGCTAAGATTGAGTTCGGATCCTTCTGAAGTATACAGATAAGATGAATTCTCTCTTTTATTGAAGTGGGACAAGTATCGACTCGACAAGTTTGGTAGAACTAAGTTCGAGATTACAATAGCTTCAGGTAGCTACCAACCGAAGAACAATCGCGAACACACGAAAACACAGACAAGGGGTTTCGGGTGTAAGGATGTTTTGTTGTGAAAGTCTCCCCGGCTCAAGTCTCAACGACTTTAACACGGACGTGAACGGCTTCCTGACGGGCGCTTGACCAGGCCAGGCAAGGGAACAACGACTACGACCAGACTGCTAAACGCGTACAGGTTCCAATAGCCCAACTAACCGAAATATGACCAGGCTGCTAAACGCGCACAGGTTCCAATAGTAACGGCCGCCTGCCTCTAGCAACTTAACTGAGGACTTTATCGAATTCTCGCCGTGACCCTCCACGAGACGAGGTGTGCTTATCTGGAACTGCTGCCGTGACCCTCCACGAGACAATAGTGTGTACCACCAGAAGCCTTGCAAGCTCAGGAATCAGCAGTTAGCTATAACTGATAAATCTCAAGTTCGCGAAATTGTTAATGAATCAAGACAAAGATATGTTTTTGGTACACAAATCTCCGCAGATACAGAGGACACCAAAGCCTTTAGGACAGAACTAGCTGATGGGCTATTTCCTGGGGCGAGGATGAACTACTGCAATGCGTGCTCTACGTGCTATTTTATAGGTTTTCGCTAAATACATGACAGACTGATATGAGTAAACAGGACAAAGGAAAATGAGTAATGAAACAGATTCGGAACGGAATATAACGGCCACGCGTCCTCTGTATAGTGTCCTTGGTGAGGCTCGGCATCTTGCCAGTCAGCGCGAATGACCAGCCGAGCCATATTGGATATATCGCGGACATGCCGCGGGTTCGCGAACACGTCTTCCTCCTGCCGGGCCTACGCACTAGGCCGGCTTGGTCGGTAATCCGCTAGGATTACGTCCCACAGCTCTGTCAGAGCTCTACGTCTCCCTCCGGCTTGGTTTCGAACCCACATGTTCGCCCGGCACAGTCCCAGAAAGGATATTGAAAATCGCGATCGACAATCAATTCCCCTTTTGGACTGTGCAGATCCCGCGAAAGTGCTTGCGCACTTCTCGGTACATCGACATGATCCCATGATGGTCCGGGTGAGGCCGGACACTTGGTCTACTGGGTACAGAGGGTTCGCTAACACAGTACTTCGTGTAGCGAACTGGTCCAATGTCCGTCATTGTGGTACTAGGTCACTTCGCTACTTCGAACATGACTTCGCTACCTCGCTATCTGCTATGTTTCCTGGTAATGCATGATCCACACAAAGGGTGTCTGAGCTTTTGGGTATATATCTCCGGGGTATGGTATCTAGCCTGCAGGGCAAGCCACGTCCTATCACTAGGATCTGACTCTATCTGTCGGAGCTCGCTACTCTTCTAGGACTGTCTTTGTCTGGCTCCCATTTGGTAGCGAACCGAGTCAAAGTACAGATCCTCAGAATAGGAATCCTCTAGCATCATTAATACGCAACCAGCAGCGCGGAGCTCAGCTCTGGTTCTAATTGTATATCACCGGACGGGAGTCCTCTAGCCGTATGCTAGAAGTCGCTAAAAAGCGTGATTACACGGCTGGTCCGCTACCAGTCGTATCATCTCCCCCTCACTAAATATCAACCGTCCTCGGTTGCCCATTTAGTGGTCTAAGAATGATAGCTTCTTTCGACGTCCAAATTTTTTATTGATTTTGTGCTCTTTTTGAAGACTGTCCAATTGCTTCACCATCATCAACCTGATTTCATGTTTTGCAGTTCGCGAATCGCGGACTTCTATTTTTAGACCACCGAAGTCAAGATCGCTCTTGACTTCGCTAAGGCCCCGATCGGGTGCACTGCCTACCGGAGGCAGACAAGCGAAAATCAAGGCATATGCCTGATGCAAGCAGTCGCTTATCATAGGCGGACCCGGAGCGTGTTCGGTGGTCACCGCCAAGAATCTCGTCTGCCTGTCACGCTGTTCCGCACGGATCCGTGTCTTTTCTTTTTGTTTTCTACCTACCTGCCTGGCGTACACACACTCTTGAAAACTCTATACTATCAATACCACCTCGACAGCCCTATGAGCAAGAAAAAGGGCGAACCTCGTGTCCGCTGGGTCGATTCCGAGGACGCTATTCTTGTCGCGACATTGCGTAAAGGCAAGGATGATGGCTTCATGTCCGGCAGCGGATTCAAGCCCCAAGTGTGGGCCTTCTGCGTCGCGGCTCTAGCGCAGGACCCGAAGGATGCCGTGGGTCCGCCGAAGACCGCTGAGAAGATCCAGGACCATTGGGGGAAGTCGGTATGTTTGTGATTGATTCTGTCAAGGTACGACAGCTGAACATGTCGATTCTGTAGCTCAAGAGTCAGTTCAACATCGTGCGGGCGCTCCGCAATGCATCAGGCTTTGGCTGGGATGATGGGCTCAAGATGGTGACGGCTACCGCGGAAGTTTGGGACGCGTACATCACAGTGAGTTAATATTACCTTGTATCTTCGTTCCTTCTAATCGGAGACAGCGTCATCGAAAGGCGGCGCGCTTCCGGACAACTCCTTTCCCCCTCTACGATGATATACTCTATATTGTTGATGGGGTCGTTGCTACAGGCGCGGGCGCGTTCCATCCGGGTGCACAACTGGCTTCCCAAACAGCAACGGACGAGGAAACCCAGTCTCAAACACAGTCACAATCACAGTCGCAGTCAGACTTGAACTCCCAGGCTACGGCGCCAGTCACTCCACCCCGTCGGGCCCGGGATCTGGACGAAGATGCGAACACACATATGGTATTTTTTGCTGAAGTCCATTATGAGTCGTACTAACATCGCTCCTTCTTTCAGACTCCTGCCGACGACGACTTGGCTGCATCCTCGCCGATTAAACCTGCTCGCAAGCGTGCCGCCTCTTCTTCGCCAGTGACCACCTCCAAGAAAGGTCGCAAGCGGAATGCACAGGCTGCGAGCGAGGTCGCCGCAGCACTGGACCGTGTAGCAAACTCATTCAATGTCGGGAGCCCCCACATCCGCCAGAAAGCGATCCGAACGATGGAGGACGATGGAGATTTCTCAGAGAACGAGGAGGTAACCATCATGTCCATCTTTGCGAAGGACAATGCTGTTGCGCAGACATACATTTCATCCAGTAAGAAGTCGCTCCGTACTGCTTACCTCCGCCGTCTTCTCGATGCTGCAGATGATGATTAAATATTATAGCGTAGAGCCTTTTAATTATGTGTTCCGTTGTATGCAGTCTACATATTACACATTTGGTGCCTCGCCACGCTCTGCGAGGACCTCAAGATAGTCCGCCCACATCTTGCGTGCAATACGATCACGTCGTTCCGTAGCCCGTCTGGTTTCCGCGCGCGAGATCGACATACCCAGCTCTTCAGCCGAGATCTCACGCGGTTCCTGCTCGATGAAGTCATCCATTCGACGAGACCCTTCACGCTGAAGCGGTGTGTCATTGGTGGTGGTGTCGAGATCGTCAGCATTATCATCGCGGTCGTGGATTCGAAGAAAATTGTGCAGCGCCGCAACTGCTGCCACAAACATGGTCTGTGCTTCAATGGGATACTCGGGAGCGCGTGTGAAGAGGGCCCAGCGGCGTTTGATGACCCCGAAAATACGCTCGATAACGTTGCGTGCTTGCGCGTGGCGCAGATTGAACAGCTCTTCGTGAGTTCTAGGGCTGAAAGAAACTTGATTAATGTAGAATCACAACGAAAATAGATGGATACCGTTGCCCCACTGTTCCCCACTCTTTGAGGTGGTAGCGGACAGCACGATATGGCGTCAGAAGTGCGTCGCAGATGGGAAATCCTGCGTCCGCGAGATAGTACTTGCCCGCAGGAACAGCAAAGTCACGACCGCGCGCGTAGTCGAAAATGAGTGAATCGGAAGCGCTACCCTCCCATCCGCTTAAGATGTACACAAAAAGCATCGCAAAGTTACATGCAGCGAGCACGTTCTGGCCGATGAACCCTTTCCGATTGCGGTATCGGCCCATGGCTTCGCTGACGACCCAGGCATGGAAATGCGAGCCGTCGATAGCACCTCGAGCATTGCGAAAGTAGGGGTAAAGTTTCGAGTTTTGTTTGATCTCGATCGGCGTCTCGTCGGGGGGTAAATGGACGTGCTTCTGGTAGAAGGAGCCGACGAGCATGTGGAGTATTGTATAGACTGATCTACGCCCAGGGTGAGTTTCGACAACATTTCCAGATGATATGAATAACTCACTTGTTAATTGTATCTGCACTCCGCTGAAATCGTTCTTGGAGCATACGGCTGCTGGCACCTGTCCGTGCAAAGTACAGGAAAGTCGCCAGCTTCTCGTCTGCCGATACCCATTTGGTTGCTGCCAAACCAGAGAACGACTGCAGCTCGAAGGAGAGACGGAAGAAAGCAGGCTTTGACATCCCGAGCTGCTCTCGGAACCGAAGATGGTGGCCACCAATGAGCTCGTTTAGCCAGCCCTGACCATTGAGGCTCGATGTATGCATGGGAATGGGATCCGGGCCTGTCAAGCAGAGAGTTGCCGTGTAGGCAGCCACAGTACAGCATATGGCGGCAAGTACGCGCTGGCGCCGTTTCCGTTCGAGTTCCTTCTGTTTTCGCGCGCGCTCGCGTGCTTCCGAGGCTTTACGAGCGATCAGACGCGTCAGCGCGCGGTTGTTTCCCGCCATTCGGTCCAGGGGCGATGGGAATAGAAGAACGGAGTATGTATACAGATGTTTGTACTACGTGACAGATGTGACGGGACGCGTCATACCGGTGGGAATCTGCCTCCGTTGCTAGGCGGAGCGGAAGCCGAGGCATCCGCCTCCGATAGGCAGTGCACCCGATCGGGGCCTAAATCTGCCTCCGCTCGCTAACTCATGTCAATGTCACGTGACATCACTGATTTTTCGGACTTATGCATGGTCGATCATGGCTGAGAGTTAGGGGCTTGTCACCCTTTACCCTGGACCACCACCTCCAGCACTCCTCGAACCTAGTGAGTTCGCGGACTCTCGTTTTAGCGCCTTGTCTATCTACCTTTGCTTCGGTAGTTCTAGACCCGCTGCGGCATCACCACGTTTCGCGGAACCCATCGGCTATTTTTGGGTTTTATATATGTTTTAATGGTGGGTCTCAATTTGGGATAGTCGCGATGCGCTTCTCATACGTAATATGGCGCAGCCATATAATATATGAGTTGGGCGCGAGCGCTCTTTTCCCTTAGTCCCCCACCATCCTCCTGCCCAGCGACGCGTATTACGCTCGCTGCGTTTGTCTCCTCAATGTCAAAACGGACTCAGCCCGACGTCGTGCCCACCACGGACCCCGATGTCGACTACTGGCGCCACATTCGCGACTATGACCTGGACTCATTCATCCGGCTCTTTTCCAAGGCCACCGTCAAGGATGTCTCGCTGGCCAGCGTCTATTTGCATCTCTTGGAATTCATCCCGTACATGGTGCGTTTCTCAACGCGCCATGTTAGCTGGATAGTTTACTAACGCGCGCTACCACGTTGTTTGTTTAGGAGGCCCATCGCAAGGAGTTCCCGCGGAAGCCTTTGAACCGCGACCACGAACTTGTGGAGCAGTTCCTTTTCCAGGTTGCGGTTATCTATGGGTCCTCTCGGATGCGCGACAACCAGAAGCGCATGGACTGGCTCCCCCTTCACGAGGCGTTCACTGCGTTAGGGCATAGGGAACCCTTGTTACAGGTATGTCTCGTTGCCTCCGCCTTGAACCCTCCACTGACCACTATATCTTCATATAGCCGCCCTTGGATCCTTCTTTCGTGGTGCCAGACCCTCCCGAGCCTGACCCGTTCGCAGGCGGCGCGTCCTCCTTCGACTTCGACGTGCCAGAGCCCCCGACTAAAAAGTCCAAGAAAGCTCGTCCCTCCTTTGTGGCGGCTGCTACGCCTCCCCAGGCGTCTTCCTCAAAACAGGTAAGTTTCTCTGTTTTTATTTGATTTTTATAGTGTTCGCTAAATGCGCCTTTGTAGGTTATCGAGAAACGGCTCACGCGCTCCAAGAAGAAGGCTGAGGAGGTCGCGACTCCCGTCGCGCGCCCCGTCAAACCTCTTCCCGCCGCGCGAGCGAAGCCGACGCCCACAGCGTCGACTTCCAAAGCCCGTCCCGTCCCCAAGGCTCCCACCCCGGTCGAGGACTCGGAGGAGGGCGAAGAGATCGAGGAGATCTCTACGACCCTCGGCGCCGCCAACGAGGACGACCCTCTCCAGGAGCTGGGCAAGGTCCTCGCTAAACACAATTTGACTTATGCGGGTACGTCGGCCACTTTTCGCTATCTTTCCTACTTTAGCTAACACTTTTTATTCTTTATAGTGAAGCGAGACTCGGCGACGCAAGTCGCGACCCCGATCGTTCCGCGAGTCATGGTCATGCGCGGGATCCTTCCCCCGGACTTCCATCTTGTAAGTCCCTTTTCACTATAAATCTGTATTTATATATCGCGAGTCTAACAAATGGTACAGACTCTGTTCATCTGTACCACCTGCTCCTCGCGAAACATCGTCTGCGTCTTCCGTGGCTTCAACAAAGCCTGCTGGCCTTGCCACGCCATCAACCGCTCCGCTTGCACGTTCTCGATGAACGACCGCGTCCGAATGCAGACCGTGGAACGGCTGCAAGGGTTTTTGTCGCTATCCAACCCAAGTGCGTGCTGCACCCTTTTTATTGTGATAGTTCGCTAACCCCAAATTTTTCAGACTTGCTCCTTCATCTGTCGCGCATGATCGAAGGATTGCGACGCGTCAACTTCGCGTACCGCCTCCTCAGCATCGAGTATCGCGACTACGAGACGTCCGTCGAGGAGTTCGCGGTCTTCTACTTCCAGACCAGGTCGATACTCCGTCCGCAGGACTTCGCGAACCGCTTCGAGGACCCTGCTCTCATGGAAGTCATCGAGGACTTGTTTGCGCGTCTGGATATCACTCGCGAGACGGCAACTCGCAAGTACCTCGATCGTCGACCACCCGTGGACATCGTATCGGAGCCTGGGACGCCTCAGCTGGTCGAGGTCGACCCTAATCACGCGGTCTACCATCCGCCAGACCTGTCTCATGGCCTATCCCTCCAGGAGATCGAGTTCGAGGAGTCCGAAGACCACCCTCCCTACGCTCAACTCTCGGATGGGACCACGCCACCAAAGGCCGCTACTCCACGCGTGCGCCCTTCTCGAAGCGCGTCCTTTCGCAGGTTTTCGTCGAGGTCCCTCCGCGTGCCAGTGGGTCGAAGGATGCCGCGGCGCCCGTGATGGCTCCACCGCCGCCTCCATCTCGTCCTTCGGCGTCGTCGTCGGCGGTGGCCGCAGTTCGCAAGGGTCCCCCCAAAGGTGCCCCCAAGACCCCGCGACCCTCGACTTCAACGTCGGGAAAGCCGGTCGCGACCTCGACGCCCGCGGCGTCCAAAGTCGCGACTCGCGACAGGAGTCGCCTGGTCCTGCCGCCGCCCATCGCATCGATCGCCACTGCGAGCTCGCCGGCCCCCTCGCCGCCATCGTCGCCTTCGCGGCCGTCTTTTGTTCCAGGGACGCTGCTGGCCAAGCCCTCGAGCCCAGATCGCGAACTTGCGTCCAGTGATCGCGGCTCTTCGCCACCTCTCGATCCCGACACTACTCTTCCCAACGAGCCGTCGGACGTGGTAATGGAACCCGCGGAGCAGGACCACGAGCAGAACGACGAGGACGAGGAGGAGGAGCCGCAGGACGAGGAGCCGGAGCCCGAGCGAGAGGACGAGCAGGAGTACGTCCCGGACGAGGAGCCTGACGCCCCGGGTGAGGACGAGGACTAGGTCCCCCCGCGCTGCGTCTTACTATTTCTTTTGCGCAACTTGAACAACCACTTGGACATTTTTACATATTGTTTCCTACTTACCATTTCCGCTAAATCGGTACACATGCATTCTACTTGTGTATTCACGATTTCACAGCTAGTTGGTAGTAGTTCGAGAACAATCATGTAATCGCTAATATCTTGCCATTTATCTACTGCTTTTGTTGATTCTGCCCCAAGTCCGAATTCTATCTAAGTTTGAATGAATCGGTCTCGCGACTTTTCCACTTAGAGCGAACTCTTCATTAGAACAAGTGTTTGATCACGTGATCGTGATATCGCGACTCGCGATATTTCGATAAAGTCGAAACTTCAAGGATACAACCCGGTTCGCTACCTAGTATTTGCATACCAGGTCGCGGCATAGTTCTACCTCCCCGTGTCATACATTGGCAATATTAGGTTCAAGATATTATCCATCTTTTTCTTTCAAGGTCCGGTAGCTATCCGGTCCTTAATCTCTACAGTTGACGCATAAATGTTGATTTAGCGAACTTTATATTTAGCGAGATTCATATGCCTGAGACAGTATAATCATTATCCCGCTATGTCCACGTTTTTCGGAACATCATGAGCACAGCCAAGTACGTTTCGCGAATTTCCATTGTAACCCGTTTTGTACTTGAGTTGTTCTCGAAGCGCCGATCTTTTGATCCGACCGGTTTGTTTGCTTCTTTTGATAGGCTCAGTTGCCGATCTTATCAGTTCGGCTCCTGGCTCAACTCCGATCAACTATTTTGCCAAGTAGCGAACTTCCATTTCTGGACTTGTTGAGGTTTTCGCGAAACATCGCTACCGCATGGCACATCGAAATTTTCTTTCTAAGCCAGGTATTGCGTGCTTTGTTCGCTACTTTCCACATGGCGCCCTACTCTCCCCCCGCTAAAAGAAGAAACCGTCCCCGGTTTCATCCTTTTCAGGGTAGATAGCTATTCTCGAAATGTCTCTCTATCCACATTTGACCATTGACGACGCGTTTCTGGACAAATATCCGCTATTCTCCGACTTCTCTTATATTTCCTATAAAGAGGGCCGTCCAATATTCGTGGAGCCATTCAAAAATCTAGCGACCATGTCTCCCTCTTCCGCTACCGAGAATCCCGTCTACCAGGAGCTTCTCACTGCGTTCGGATACGCCGCCGTCGACTACTCGCAGGTCCCTACGGACGTGCCGTCCCTTCCAGGACGCACTCGGGCCCTAGAGCGCGCTGCTTCAGCTGGTGTACGTCGTGTCCGCTATTTTCTCAGTTTATAGTGCTGACGCCTTCGCTACAGGCTGCACTCGAGCCGTTCAAGGATCTTATCGCGAAGGACAAGAATACTTCCACCAGGGAGAGTATCTTCAGCATCAAGGCGGACCTGTTCAACTTCCACACGGCCCTCCCTGGCTATACCTATCCCAAGCAAGTGTTTCGCGACCTTAACAACATTATTAGCTATATCGAGGCTTCGCGCGTGGCTGCGCGCGAGGCCGCGATCATGGCTAAGGCTAGGGCTGAGGCCAAGGCCGAGGCCAAGGCTGAGGCGAAGGCCGAAGCCAAAGCGCTTGCTAAGGCCGAAAAGGCAGAGCTGAAGAAGAAGAAAAAGGGCAAGGTGCGTCCTTATAATATTTCGCTATCTCGCTTTTTCTTACTCCCCCTGCTAGGTCAATTCCCCTGCCATCATCGTCGATTCGGACGATGAGGGAGCCGAGAAATCCGATGACGACAAGAGTGTGTCCGCTTCCACACAGCCTACCTCGTCTACTGACAAGGTATTTCGCGTTTCGCTATTTCAGGGCTCAAATGGGTACTCAAGAAATTCGTCGATCTCCAGATGGATACCTCGACTGAGGCGTTCCTCTTTGGCACGATCCCGTCCGCGAAGCCCGTTCCTCCGAACTTGCACTTCGGTCGGTCGCCCAAGCCTGTGGTGACGAATCCCATCGTGTTGAAGGTCACCCCGACGGCCCAGCCTACCGTAGTAGCGGCTGCGGTCGCGGGTGGCACTCCATCTCGCCCTGTGCTCGCTGCGGCAGCTGAAATCCGCAAGTCGAACGCCAAGGTATGTTTTAGCTACTTCGTGTTTCGCGAGTCGCGAACTCAAGTCTTTATGCAATATAGCTGGCCTCCAAGCACCAGATGCCCAATCGTCCGGAAACGGTACGCATTGGCTACGAGAGCCATCGTTTTCTCAATGTGCATGCACCTTCTTACAAGAAAGCCGTCAAGGTTCTGGCCAAGTCTCTTCAAGATTTTCCTCGCAAGCGGCCTCGCTCTGGGAGCGTATACACTTTTGAGTCCGACCTCGGAGACGTCGCTAGGCCCGGTGAGTTCGCTATATTTTTCAACATCGCGAACTCCCTTCAAGTTCTGACCCAGACTTCTATTTGTTAGACGCTGGTGCACCCATTTCGCTCCTGGATGACGCCGCTCTATCTCGTGCCTCGCAGCTGGTTTCAGCGCATATTGCTTCGACTGATCCTACCGAGTTTTTCGAGACTCGGAAGGGAGAGCTCGAGGGTGCGATCGACAAATGTAACTATCGCATCCACCATCATATTCAACTTCGCGCACACTACGTGCGCGACTTGAATAAGTTGCAAGCAGACTTTGATGCTAAAATGGACGAGGATGACGACCTCGTTCCGCTTGTCCTGGTGAGTTTCGCGAACTCGACTTTATAGTAGCGAAGGTTCTGATTTTTATTTCTAGAGTTCCCCCGTTCTGTAGTTTCGTTCCGTTGCCCACGTACTTCAACAGTAAATTTCGTATGTACTTTCAACAGTACATAGTCCACGGACCGTATCTTGTGTTTTCCCATAGTCGGCGTGTCAATCCACTTGTTTGACCGCTCATTTATGACTTCTCGCGAATCGCGAAGTCGAATGTTGAAGTTCGCTAACTACGATTTCTGTCGTGTTGAGCGCCTGGGACCTGTAGCTACCTTTTCAGGCTCTGGTTCCCAGCGTTGGACTTCAACATTTTCCTCACTTTCCGACTCCGAGGACTCGTCTTCCTCTTGAACCGTGCTTAGCCTCATTTTACCGAACTGCAAGTCCGGGCCTGCATAGGCTTTATTTGGCTTTGGCATGTCTCGAACCAACTCCGCGAGTGCCTCTGGCGACAGATCTATGAGTTTGTGAATATTCTTTGGGATAGTAATGCTATAACGCGCTTCATAGGGTATAACCCTAAACGCTGCAATCCTATCGTGTAACATTGCACCATTCATTTCTGCAATAAGATATGCTCCTCCTTGTGTCCGTCTGATAACTATCATAGGACCCAAGTAGCGAGCCTCCATCTTAGAGTCCAGTGACTTCTCGACTCGAGTGTTCCTGACTAGGACGAGTCTTCCCGGTTTAAAGTCAAAGTTGACTATAGTATGCATGTGGTATTTTTCGTACTTTCGTACTGACACACGTTTGGCTTCCTCTACACGTTTACGCATTGCCTCTACATGATCAACATGTTTAGCTAACGCTTGTGCTCGGAATCCAATCAGCTCAGAGTCCGTTAGGACTCTGCCTGGTAGGTCTACAAGCCATGTCGCCTTCTTCTATGTCGAGGGGTAGCACTGGATGTGCTCCTGTCGCCATGAAGAAAGGTGAACAGCCTAATCCTTTTCGAATAGTTACTCTGTCTGCCCACAAGTATTGTGGCCAGAAGTAAAACCAACGCTTTGGATTACCACCAGTTGCTTTATACAGGATTTGGCGTGTCCCAAAGTGCCCGTTTTCGACTTTGCCATTGGCTTGTGAATTATATGGTGATATCTGTATGTTAGGTATCCCATATTTCGCTTTTAGCCATTCGACAGCAGCTTTGAACTGTCTCGCGTTATCCGTTATAATTTTAGCTGGGCATCCCCAACGACAGATTATATCTTCAAGCAAGAACATTCCAAGTGCTTGTGCGGTATCCGACTTTAAAGGTCTTCCCTCGATCCAGCTAGTCAAGGAGTCTCTCGCCGCGACTGCTTTATCGTGACCATTGCTTACGGCTCCCATAATCATTACATCGGTATGGATTTCTTGAAAAATGCTTGGGGTATGTGTGACCACGGGAGGAATGCGTAGTAGTGTTTTCTGTCGTTCTTGACAAATATGACAAGTCCGAACATACCAACTGACATCCCTCTCGTATTCTGGCCACCAGAACCTCAAGCCTATCAACTCCTTAGTAGCGAAGAACCCTCTATGACCAAGGCTATCATGCGATGCCTTCATCATATACATTCGGTGCTCTTTATCCACTACAAGTTGATGTGCAGATTCTAGCGATTTTCTATATAACCTCCCCCCCCTTAAAAAGAAGTGGGAAGCCCATCGCATCCAATGCTGCATATTTTTCTCTGGAATGCCTTTAGGTTTCGCTAAAGGGTCCTCCAACCATTCGCGTAATATTACGAGCCGCTGATCCTGAACTTTGGCCTCCCTCCGATCGATGTTTCTCGACGTAAGGTTCAATTTTATCAGGATCATATTTGTATTCCAGACCGGGAATCAACGGTTCTGAGCTTTGTATATACTGTGGGACAATCAATCCCTCCATGGCATAGGCCCTTTCGCGATGTAGCGAAATCATGTTCTCGAGTTCGGCTGCGTTAGCGGCCTCCTCGCAAAACTGTTCCGCGGACACTGCCAAATTCGCTACTTGAAGGTAACCACCCCGCGTATCTATCAGATGCTTGAATTCCTCGAAGTCCAAAGGCTGAGGACCGGTTTCATCAACGGTCTCATGATCCAATGGTGGTGGGTTAACATCGTAACCTTCCTCCGAGTTAGCGAACACTTCGTCTCCAGGTTGTGGGTCTCTACGAGAGAGCCCATCTGGTGCGAATGTTGCGCCAGGCACATGTTTCAACGTAAAATGGAACATCAGGATCTTTTCAATCCATCTGTTGATTGTTGCATTAGGACCCATTCCAGGATTCTTCAGCATTCCCTTGATATACAGCGCATCCGTTTCCACCACTAGCTTGCGCACTCCGAATATCCAGTAGTACATTGCTTCAAGTGCTCTCATTAGCCCAAACAATTCCCTCTTAGGCTGGGAGTAGTTAGCTTCCCTGTCTGATAGAGTAATCGAGGCAAATCTAGCGAAGTACTTCTTGGATGGATCGTCTGGGTCTACTTGATAAATTATGATCCCAACCGCTCTCCAAGAAGTATCTACTTGAAGGCACACACTAGAATCCCAATTGTAGTTAATTGGTTTCAAAGCTGGGCAATCTTTCAACGCTTCGCAAACATCCTCTTGTGCTTTATCATGTTCTGGGGTCCAAATAAAAGGCACAGCCTTCTTAGTCAGATTGTTTATTGGTTCAACTATTTTTGCATAGTTCTTAATAAACATGTGAAGCACTCCAACTGTCCCCAAGTATGCTTTGGCTTGTGAAAAGTTATCGAGCTTGCCCCAATTGTTGATTACAGCAATTCGAGATTTGTCCGCTATTCGACCAGCGTATGTGCAAATATGTCCCACTACTGCGAACTCATCTTTGCACAATATCGCCTTTTTACCAGAAAAACTTCCACCCGCGTAAGCCATGCGGCTTACTATGCGATTTAAATTCTGGAAGTGTTCCCAGATAAAACGCCGGATTCCCTTATTTTCAGGTATTCTCTCATAGTCACCACCAGGTAACTCGTATCGAGTTTCTGGTCCGCGAACTGGTACATCATCGATATATGGAATCGTTAAATGTGGGATCTCGTCTTGCAGTATGAATGTTACATCATCATGAAAGATAGGAACTGAGTTGGTCCATCCCATTGGCAACTTAACTAGTCTCAGTGCTCCGTACGGAGTCTGAAAGGTAGTATAATCCCTCGAACCTTCAGAGAGGTCTCGATTGTCGTAACCGACAAACATATCTAGTGCTCCCCCGCAGGCACGACCAGCGAAATGCTCCGCTAAAGTCTCTGTCCCAGGAGTCACACCCGAATGTTGAATAGTTATTTCATTCAAACATTCTAGCGAATGCACAATTCTTAGCGACTTGCCATCTTTCTTGATTACCGCTGATAAGCCGGCTATAGGACCAGGCTTGAAATCTTTCAATTTCGCCTTTACTACAAGTCTAGCTGAAAGCTATAAGGCGTTTATCTATAAGATATCTCTACAAGGGCTAGGTTGAGGTCCGACTCGCTAGCTAAAGGAACCCAGCGTGTGTTAAACGAGACTAGGCTCAATCGTATGACGGTTCTGTAAGAAGGCTAGATTACCAAGGGGTCTAGGATCGTTTAGCTAAAGGACTACCCAACCATCTGGAATAGATTGGGGTTAACCTGCACGTTTCCAACCAAGGACATACACTATCCATTCAGGACTATTATCTAAAAGGATAATGTCTGGTACAGACGTTGGCGCGAGGACTATGTAGGGTCATTCCATGACTCTGACCGAGGCGTATACAAAACTGGGGATCTAGCG